>QEOT01006312.1:17066-56725 GCA_003123785.1 Pterocarya stenoptera | reverse complement strand
TGACTCCCTCCTGATACACTCTCTTCCACTCACAGCACACTAGAAATTCCTCCTTATCACATCTGCCCTATCTCACAAATCTCTCATAAGGTCACACACACACACTCTCTCTCTCTCCCTCTCTCTCTCCCCTTCAATGTGACTTAGAGTTGGCTACACGTCTCAGCGCTAGATTTGGCTACTAGTGTTTTAATTTTTTGCTATCTACGTATATCGTATATTGGTATATATTGGAATGTTATGTTGTCTCTTTTGGTTGGTTGGAAATGGTAGAATTTGGATTTCTTAGTTAGGCTGAAGTGTGGGCAAGTCGTACTTGTGGTGCGTTGGTTGAGTTATGTGATTGTTTAGGTTGGCTTATAGCTATTTGGGGGGTGAATGTGTTGCTGTTTAGTTGTTGGACATGTTAGGGACAAATGTGAATGGTGAAGTAAATTTTATAAAAATGGGCTAAACTATTTTGGTATGGCTTATTAGAAGTTTGTGTTGTGCTACAATTTGAAACGACGACATGATGATGGAATTGTGTGAGTACTGAAATATAGTTTGACAATTTAGGATATTGTTGGCTAGATCAAGTTTTCACTGGTGTAGATTATTAACACCTTGGCAAATATTTTCTTTCTTGTGGTCGGTGGTTAAATTGCTAGAACTCAAGTACAAGGCTTAGGTAATTCTATGCAAGAATCATGTAAGTAAAGTTCTTATGCTAAACTTTGTATTAAAAAGATATGGACTGAGGTTGATTTATGAAAAAAATGCATGTTATGTTTTGAAAAGAAAACTTGAAAACAGCCTCAATTATGTGTTCTGCATTACTCATGAAATCTGTATAAAAGAGAAAGTATTTTTGTCATGACTGGTGTAGATATGAGCAATATTTTGGCATTCTGTTTCTGAACTGTGCAAAATGAGTGAAAATGAAATCTGAAACTTGTGCATGTAACGTGAAGATGTCCTGAATCTATTTTTGAATATGTAAAATGATATGAATCTATTCAATACTCTATTTTGATATGATGTGGAATCTGAAAAACCTTTTGCATGACTTTCTGATTCTGTATCTAATTCTATTTCTGTTCTGTTTTGTTAAGGCCCTGCCATGGGTATAATAGTGGTATACAGCCCTACCATTGGTTTAGTAGTGGTATACAACCCTGAGTTGTTGATATTCCTATTTGTTTACATACTAGTATATTTTCTCTACTTACTGAGTTGTTGATAACTTACCCCCTTATCTCCACAATATTTCATATGACTTTGATGTTTAGTTGAGGATCAGTAATAGAGTACGTGGGCAAGATTAATTGAGGATAAGAGTTGAGTACCTCAGAGTAATATTGCTATTGGGGGATTCTTTTCTATTAGTAGTTGGATTTCAGTATGTCTAGATGGCTTATGGAGACTTATGTAAACTCTAGTTCATTTTATCTGTAGGGGTCAAATTAGCAGCCTATAATTTAGCTTCGAGATAAAGTCCAAAATCAATTTAAGCGATAAGGTAAAAAGAGTTAAGAAAAGACACTCAAAATTTTAATAAGAAAGAGATTCAGCCTCCTAAAAGGAAAATGCTTTATAAGGCAAGTTGGACTCAATTACTCCAAGAAAATAAACCTTTATATAAGGAGGAGATCCCTAGAAATTTGACGAACTCTCCAAAGGCTCTTCACAAGCTCTCTTTGTACAAACTCCACCATACATAGCGACTCCAAAGGATTTTCCCTACATTCTTCTATTATATTGTGAGATATGTGAGATCACGAGAAATTGTAAGATCACTCATTATAGTGAATTTCATCCCCAAACAACCCGTGGACGTAGGCATTATGTCAAATCACATAAATCCATATGTCTCTATTTATTTATTTTTATTTGCTATTATTTTATGGATGGACGTAAAGAGCACCATACCGACGCCTGAATCACCATCGTGAGTCGGAGATAATTCTTTCCTCCCTTCAGGTCTGTTGTACAAATTTACGTGTTAACAATCATGTTATTTGATATATGTGGAGCTGTTGATCTATTTTACTGGGTTTATTGTATTGAGGATTTGATAGATGAGTATGTGTAGTTAATCAATTTAGAAGAATTTTTATTTGATTTGGAGCCTTTGGAAATATATATATATATATATAAATATATATTTGAATTTGAAGAATCTATTAGCATTGTTGAAGTTGATAAATTATCAGGTAATAGGAATTAACTCCTTGGACCTCCAAGATCGAGGTGTTACAACACCATTCTTCTCTAGTTTATTAAATTTGTTAAGATTGTCTTCCTCAGCCATTTGGAACTGAACTGGACTGGTTACACCCTAAGGAATATAGGCCACTTAGCAATACTTACTTTTGGGACAATAGTGTCAGCCATTCCCAATCCAGTCTCAATCCAATAGAGCTTAGTTTTTACCAAGTTACAACTTTTTTGTTTCCAAGTTTTGATACTGTGAATCAGTGGATTTTTTTAGTGCATTTTGTCAATCCTGAAGCTAGTTCAAATGGGCTCCATGGTAGATGAATATTATTTTCTTTGCCCAGAGATCAGTATCTCTTTAATACAAAAAATGTAATAAATCCTTAATTCATTTTGACAAAATAATGCAAAAGCTCACTTAGAGGGTGAGAATCTCCAAGAAAAAGATGGAAGAAGGAAAATTGAAAATTCTTTTACTTTATGGACAGATTTTCTCAAGTACTTCGCCTGTACATATAGTTGTCAAAATCCTTAAACGGAATTCCTTACTTCATGGGCCAAGGCTAGATAAAAACAAATAGTAAAAAAAAAACCAAATCCTAATACTTATGGGTTGAAGCCCACTACGGTTAACATCCCAAGGGTCCAAATGAAAGTAACAATCTGCTAATAAAATCATACTAATAGAGAAAATAAAAGACACAAGCGCATGGGTCAATCCTGGCCCTTCCTCTAATAAAAGAAAAAATTTAGTTGTAAGCGATTCTGCGTACTAATAGACACATATATTCAATATGATTGGTCAAAAAGTAAACTTTATTAAAAATAATACTAATTTGAATTTAAAATATGAAGGTAACAAGATCAGTACGCAGATTGGTACGAAAACTTGTTTGTATAAAGCAAAACTTCTAATAAAATCCTCCCCATCTGTACTTCTCGACGTCCGACATCTCAGAAGACTTATCTCCTTTGTCATCCGCAACTTGTGAGTCTGTGACAGACACAAATATATTTACCGAGATTTCTGCACTTAAATTTGGCCCGCTTCTTTGCTATCAGTTACAAATGATGATTTCATTGTTGAATTGGAATCTTTGCTTGTGGTCAATTGGTTCAATAGCAAGAAGCAGGCCCCATGATGTACTTTGAACTATGGAAAATAGTATCCTTGGCCAAATCAATGTTGTGTGAGATTTTTCATTCCTATCGAGAATTGAACAGCCTTGCAGATGGACTTGCCAATCTAGGTGCAGTTGGTTTTGAAGGCTCATTGAATCAATTTCTCATCATCCGGGTCACCTATATGGTCTTTATATATATATTTTTTATAAGTCTAGTCTACCTTGCTTTAATAATTTTGCAGAAGCTTTGATTTTTGGGGTTATTGTAACTCTCAAAAGATTTTTTATTTTCGTAAAAAGTTTTCCTCAGCCGAGAGTGAGGGTGGGTATATATATAAATAATTCAGGGGAATGCCCTCCTGGGAAAAAAAAGTCATACTGTTTGAAGAAATGTCCAAAATATGAGGAAAGCTACCCTTACCAAGATATAAGATGGCTGTTATGGGATAAATTTATTATGCCTAGAAGGTGAGAGAGGGGAAGGACGGATTTGTTTGGAATTCACCCTGGTAATATCATCACTCACCATACGTCAATCAGGCATGCTGGAAATAATTTTCTCCAGCTCCCTTATATGAATAAGTGGAAGGCCTTTTGTTTGCCCAAAAACCTAATAAAGTGAAGAAAGCGAATGAATCCCATTGAGCAAAAGAGGGTGCAAAGAGCAGGTGGGGGAGAGGGAGGGAATTAGACACCTGAAAATCTAATAACAATTACAAATAACCACGCAAGAGCATAGTTATGTTACACTCAATATAAAGTTCACTCGATATCCCACTCTTAGAGCACGACGATCAATCATAATAATACCAATAATAATTTATAGAAAATAATCACTCTCAATTAGCAAACCATCCGACAATGATGTACGTGATCTTTACCTCGTTTTATAATTCAATAATATAATTTCATATATAATTCGGATGTTACAAGTTCCTTCTATAAATTGATAAAAAGTAGCTCATCCAGAGGCAAACAATCAAAAGTATTTCACCAAAACAATGTCGACAAATGCAAAAGGCTACTGAGATGCTAATCACAAAAAAAGTATACATGTTGGAAATTGGGAGTATACATGATGTATGATGAACTGGAACAAAAGTTAGCCAGACCCATTATCCTCATCAACACCATCACATAGCCATTTTAAATGGAAACATGATTAACTGAAAAAGAGCCTTATGAATAAGCATCTTAAAAGATTACTCATCACCGTTCAATGTATGCACAAATCTATTATAAAATCTAACACACAAGACTTGTTTGCATAAAAGTTGAAAATAGAGGATGACAGCATGCATTAATGGATGTAAACAGAATAATTATAACAAAGCTTCCTGCTACTAAGACTTACCACCAAAGTGACCGAAAGACCGCATGCACCATGTGGAACCAAAACTAGTCTTGCTAATATATCCCTATCCCATGCCAAAAGCAAATTAACAGAAAATCCTATTTTAATCTGAAAATTAAGGTGCTATAGCCACAATTTCACCAAGATCAGTAATTCAGAGCACAACAAAGTGGTACTAAATAAGCCAAAACCGAGTGAACTACGAAAACAAAATAAAAGATAGCATATTTAACAAACCAAAAAACATGATCGGACTTACATAGGGACCACTTTAAAGGAATTGGAAACAATACCATCTGAATGCGAACAATTACCAATCCATAATTCACACCATTTTTGCGTGAATGATCCGAAAACTACCTTTCCCTAAAGTACCCACTATTTCTCTAGAGGGATCCATGAGAAACAAAAACAGAAAACGAAAGAAGTAAAGATACGAAAGACAAGCAACAACTAGGTCGATAAGAGGTAACAAAAAATGTTTTCGAGAAAATTTTTCATACAACAAAAAAACACCACAGAAAAACATGCTCTTGAGTTCCCATTTTCTTGAAAATCCAGGGGAAACCAAAAAAAAAAAAAAATTCCACAAAGCGCACCAGTAACTCTAGAAAGCGGAGCCTAGGACTTCACAGAGTAAGAAAGAAAGGAGAATTTCAGGATCATTGCACGCAAAAATGATGGGAAGAAAGTGGATTGGAAAGAAATTTCATGGACTATACCTCCCAGTGCTTCGGCCCGAAAAAGAAAAAAAGAAATGAAATAAGAGAACCAAGAGGGAAAACAAAAAGAGAAGAAAACGGAAAGGTCAAGAGAGAAGAAATACCTACATGGGACTGGGGGACTGCCCTCCCTGGGAGGGTTGGACCTGGAAGTCTTTCGTGAAAATGACTTTTGCTTTCAATATTTAAATCTAAAATTTTGAAAACTTCTAATTTTATTTTTATAATTTTTTTAAATTTTTAAATAAAATAAAATAAATAATTTAATTTTTTTAAAATTTTAAAATAATAATAATATTTTAATAATATATTCTAATAAAGTTTTATTTAATTTTTTAACTTTAATCTCAACTCATCTTATCTCATCTCATTTTTAAAAACAATTAATTTGTCAAATCTCATCTCACTTCATTTTATTTCATCTTATTTTATTTTAATTTTTTTCAATTTTAAAATAAAATTATATTCTAACCTTCTATAAATTTTATATTTTTTTATTTAACTTTTTACTTTTCTTTTTTAAAATTTTATAAAATTTTAACTGAAATTATTTTATTATTATTTCCAAATTTTTCATTTTATCCGTAGCGTAAAAGCCCCAACCCAAAAGGCTGAGGGCTCTGTTTTGTTACCGTTGGACTATGGAGAAAGTGTCTTATGTGAGTTGCTTAACTTTGACCAGGGTTTGGTTTCCAGGGTTTTAACTTTTTACGGCTCCATTCGAATCGATTTCCGCATTTTTTTTCTTGATAAAAATTTTTCACCTTTTCTTTTTTAAATCAAAGCATAGCTTATAGTTTTATTCTAAAGAATCAATAAAAAGTTAATTATAAACTTTCTCACTCAACACTGAGCTACGTATTTGAGTAGGACATTCCTCAATCCATACTCTCTCTTACAACATTGTTGCAGCTAATTTAGCAAGTTTATGAACAACAGAGTTTGCATCTCTGTATGTAAAGTTGAGCCTCCAACTTTGTCTTTCAAGCAACATCCTTCTTGCATCATCTATAAGTACACCATAATCGTCTTCATAACTTGTAGCTGCTTTAAGTCATAATCTGGGCATCTCCTTCTAGGATCACATGACAAGGCCCCAACTCAATGCATAGAGTCATAGCTCTTCTCAGGACAAATGCTTCTGCAGTTGCTGCCCTCATGCATTGATTAATTGTTGAACCTAAAGAATGCCAAAATATCAACATCTAAATTTCTGATTATAACTCCAATTCCTACCTTTTTTCCTTGCTATCTACAGTTGCATCCTAAGTGGCTTTTGTGTACCTACCTCTTGGTTTCTTCCATCTGACCCGTTGTCTCACTATAACATTCTGTTGATGATCATCTAGCATCTGATGCTGAGTTGAATTGAAGTCTAGCAAGCTTTGTTTATCATACTTATATAACTGCCTCGGGTTCTCAAATTTATTCTCGTAAGTCATGAGCGAGTTTCTCCTTAACCATATCCTCTTCATAACCCAGGCTATCAGTTCTACTTCTTCTGCTTTCAACTTCTCAATAAATTTCTTCCACAAATCCGTAAAGTAGACCGTTACACTTGACATCTTCTGAATTGGACCATCAGCTTCATTCCATATCTATGTTGCAGCAGGGCAGCTCCAAAGTGCATGAACTATAGTCTTTCTTCTCTTTCACATATTGGGCATGAGTTTATGTCAATAATCCTCTTCTTAAATAGGTTGCATCTAGTTGGGAGAATATCGTGAGCAGTCTTCCATATAAAATGCTTAACATAACCAAGCACCCTTAAATTCCATATAAACTGCCAATCTGATTGGGCTTCATAGTAGTTTGAAGATTCCCCTTTCAACATTCTCACTCTATTTTGCTCAACATGATAAACATTTCCTACTGTGAAAGTTCCTATAGTACTGGGGCCCCATATTATTTTATTCTCAACACCAGTTATGCTCTTTCATTCTGAATATTTTATTCACTACACTATCTGTTAACGTTGTATTTCGCACATCTTTGGGTTAGACTTCGACAACTGAGGCATTCTAAAATGGGCTTGCAAAAGATGGGAGAGAGTGCAAGCAGGGAAGGGCAGGTGGGGCCAGGGAATTTTCGATGCCAAATTTAGTAAGTATTCTTGAAAGTTTGTAAATAAGTGAGAGAGTCTAGGGATCAAAAAGACTTTCTCATATCTAGAGCTTGCTATTTATACTATGGGTTGGAGAGGTACAAATCATCTTTGTCTCCACAGGTACAAATCATCTTTGTCTCCACAAAGTTTGTGCCTCTTCTGTTGTTTCTGTTGTTAGAGGCATAGTTTTAAATTCCATTCCGGTTGGGACAACTGGATTTTCCATTCCAGTGCAGTATCCGGCACACTATATCCCCTCGTTTCATTTTGCTTCAAATTTTGGCTTGTTCTGGTCAATTCTGGCCATTCCGATCAAATTCTGGTCATTCCAGCCAAAATTGGCATTTCGGTCCCTATTCTGTTTAGGACTGTTTTTGTAATTTTATTGCGCTTGAATGACATTTTTGTAAATTTTAAATCCATATGGTATTTAATTAATTCTATAATATATATTTAAATAATTTTAATTTTTTTGTAACTTTAAATATGTCCCCTTATTCTCTTTTTTTTTTTTTTTAATTTCATTATTTTTAATAATTTCTCTATTCTTTTATTTATTTTTTCTTTATCTCTGTGTCTCAACTCAAGTTTGTGATTTGTTCAATGTATATTTATTTTATAAATTTTCAATTCTTCCATATATATATATACACATACACATGATACACACCTACATATATATATGTATTTATTATATTAGTTGTTAGTTTATATGTACATATAAATATTTATATATAATATATAATTAATCTTGAAACGGTAAATTGGTATCGAAATATTCCGTTCTAGTACTTAAACCGGAATGATTACCGGAATGGAATTTAAAATATTGGTTAGAGGCCTTTAATAAAGCGTGGCTCTGTGATGACATTATAAATGTGGCGTGTAACTCGATAGTGGTACCATTAATGCGCCGTGGTTTCCTAGCTTTGCATCTCTCCCTTGGGAACCGTAAATAGTCTGATATTGATGGATCAAGGGCCACCAGCATTTCCCGTCGTGCTCTGTGCAGGTCTCTGGGCTCTAAATACGACCGTGGGATGTCAGACTAACCTATCTCATCGATTGTTTGACTCATGTCCATGGTTGATGCTTTGCCCACTATGTGGTCCTAGTGGCCCTTGAGCCAAGTGTTGGGCCGAGGTCCAGTGGGTTTTGTGAAGAGAGAAAAATCCCCTTACAGTTACCCTACCAGGTTCTCTCTGACTCCGAGAGGAATTCTTTCTTCATTCCCTTAAATTTTGTTCTACAAGACTACCCAACCTTCTTTGCTATGAGCCTAGCAAAGGTTTGCCTCCCACTCATGTGGCAATATTGTGTCGGTTATGTTTCGTATTGAATGGCGTCCCTTCAGTTCTTGCATCATGACTTCGTGTTATGCAGCCATTTATTCCACACATCGTATCAGCATATATGCTCTGCAGAAGTTGCGATAATCGAGGAATTCTGGTACTTCAAGGGACACGCGGAGTTATGTTGCCTCGGGAGTTCAAACGCCAACCCCACCTATATATATAGGACCCTTCCTCCCTTGTGGAAATTCATTAGATTCTGCCTTTTGCTTCATTTCCTACATTCCTTGCTCACTACTCGAGTTCTTTGCTTCTCTATTTTCCTTCAATTTTCTCCCGAAATTTCTTTATTTTTCTTTCGATCTCTCATGGCTTTGAAGAAATTTTCACTCCTTTCTGGACATGTTGGGTCCTCTGGTGGTGCTCAGATTACTCTTGGCCAAGGGGGTTCCACCTCAAATGAATTTGTCAGATTTTAGTGGTGATCGGTGGCGACTCCTATTAAACTGGAGGTGTTGAAGGTGACCTACAGGGTCCCTTCAAAAGTAGAGTTTGTGGTGCCCTCCCTCACCGAAGGAGCAGTGGATTCCGAGGGTTATGGCACCAAGGTCGCAGTGTACCTTGCCATGTTATTCTGCAGCCATAGGTTGCCATTTTGTCTGCTAGTACGAGAAGTGTTAGGTTTCTTTGAGTTGGCGCCTACTCAGCTTCCTCCCAGTGCGTGGAGGATTCTTGTTTCGTGCTGCGTCATCTAGTGTTGCGCTTTGGAGGAGGCCGGGTCAGACTTCCCAGATCTCACAGCTTGTGAGTTCTTCATCACTCACAACATTGTGTGGAAGGGTTGACACCTTTACAGCTTCCAATCGATCCAAGAATTGGTTCGGTTGGAGGCGTAGCATGCTGTCGTGAAGGGGTACAACCGCCAGGAGTACTCGGTCGAGCAAGCCATCAAGCGACGGTTTCCTGTATTCGCCATATGGAGTACCGTCGGTGAGACACGGGCCACTGCCCAAAACCGACCCCGCACGAGGCACTTAGGCTTAAGGTTGTTCGAGCCTGGGTGAAGGCACATCCAGACAACGTTTCATTGGAGTCTCTGCTGACTGAGGACAGCCTTTGCCGATATCTGGCCCCCTAGCCAACTTGTGTTCTGATATGGGATTCCCCATAAATCCAGTCATGTCGCCTGCTCACAGCCGCTCCCCTAGCCCACTGATAGAGATTAAAGAGAATAAGCCCCATAGGTTCTCACCTGCCTAGTTTGATTCTGACAATGTCCCCACCCTTCCAAGGGGTTCGTCTATTTTGGCGCTTTTGATTCGGCCCCAACCAAGGGCGCCTAAGAAGATGGCTACGATAGCAAATCCTCCTCGTGCTGCATCGCCGGTCCAAGACGTTGCTGTCGGAGCTACTCCCGTGGTCGAGGTCATTTCCTCTGATGGTGTCAAAGTGGTAAGGACTGCTGTTATGGCCGATAAGGTGATGACACCTGGAGTTCTCGACGAGGGGAAAGGCGAGGAGGTCGCCGAAGAAGTTTTGGCAAACCTTCGGATGACCGCTATGCCTGGCCATGCTGATCGAGTCCGCGAGATGGAGAGTAGGCTCAAGAGATTGTTCGAAGGGGTAATATTTCAACTCACAAACTCCTCAAAACTCTTCATTTGTTTCTTTTCTTGGTCTTGATTTTGAATTCTGTGATAGGGGTTGGAGTGTTTGGCGACTTTCATCGTGGACGTCCAAGAGGAGGTGATGAGTGAGAACCAGGCTCTTCGTTCACTTGCACAGCTAGCCTTGGACTATGTGGCTAAGGAGTAGAAGTAGAAGGAAGAAGCCGATGAGGCCCTTGTCGACTTGACAAGATCCCAAGATGAAGTCGTTGAGCTTCGCATTGAGGCCTCACTTGCTTCCAAGGTCAAGAAGACATTGCAGCAATCCTTTGACAAATGCTAGTCGGAGCTTAAGCAGCTGCAGGCTGACATACGAGAGCTGCGCCAACAAAGGGACTCTAACAGTCGGTCGAATAAGTGGCTGACGAAGCAGGTCGAAGACGCCAACGAGTCTCTAGTGAAGAAAAGGAAGGCTCTGGAGGAGGTAATGAAGCTAAAGAAAGAAGCTGAGGCCGCCCTGGAAGAAGCCAGATAGGTTCTAAAAGCTCGTGATGCCACCATCTGCAGGTTGTAGGAGGAGTTGTCTTATGTCTGTGGTATCCGCGATGATGAGTGGCGCTTCGGCTATAATGATGGCTTAGAGCAGTTGAAGACTCACATTCTTCAGAACCCCCAATGCGACCTTAAGGTCATGAATGTGGGGGATTTTCCTACACATCAAGAGTCTCTGAAGCAGCATGCTCTCCTTGGGAAGGGTCTAGTTCTGAGCGGCCTTGGTGATGATCTTGCGGGGAACGATCCTACCAGTTGAGGATGGGCTTTCTGGGCAGATCTTATTGCTCTTCAATGTTGTTGTTGTCCCAAGCCTCCATGACCTTTTCCTGGCATATCTCCTTGACATTTCTCTATTGTTGGGGTCCCGAGCCCCTTCTTCTCATTCTCACCCGTTTGCTTATGGGACTTGACTTTGAAGCCATTCCCACCCGTTGTCTTCACTTCCTCCAACAATTTCTCATCCCTCTCCATAGCTGGTGGGTGGTTTCAGACGGCTCCAGGGCAATGGCTATCACCATACGACTCAATCAGTTGCCTCATTACATCCTTGCTAATTTTATAGGTAATATCGGGCGTTATCAACACGTCGTAGTGACAAAGATCTCTGTTTTCCGTTTGAATAGAATATGATTTGATCGAGCTCAGTTGTGATGAGTTGGCTCGGGTCATACCCGGCTCCCGGCTGCTCTATGGTCTCGCATTGGAACCTGTTCCTTGTAGATCTATGACTTTATGTTGTAACTTATTCCTTGTAACTCTGCGGCTTTATGTTATAACTTGTTCCTTGTAACTCTGCGACTTTATGTTTTAACTTGTTCTTTGTAACTGAGGCTTTATGTTATAACTTGTTTCTTGTAACGATCAATAATATTACTTATTGTTGGCTATATCCAGTTGTCTTTTTGTGCATCCCTTTCTGCTGCTTTTTTCTCTTTTCTTTCTTTTTTTTGCTTTGTTGTGGGCCAGCCTGGGGGAGCTCAGCCGTAAGGATTTGCCACACACAACCCTTTGCAATCCACCCTACCAGCCGGCGGTCTTCCGATCACACCCTTTTCGTCTGTCACAGGCCTTAACGACTTTGTTTAATGGGGCATGCATTCTTCACATTCTCCTTTAGCATAGATTTATTCTTCAGGTATCCGTGGGGCTGATTCCGCTCTCCGCCGCAGGGAGTCAAGACGGCCTTGGGCTTGACTTTGCCTCCTCGGCCAACGAGGAGGTAAGTAGCCTGTGCAGTTTGTAACTTTACTCGTCTTCTTCCCATAGCATAGATCTATCCTTTGGGTAGCCGTGAGGCTGATCCCGCTCTTCGCCGCGGGGAGTTAGGTCAGCCTTGGGCTCGACTTGCTTCCTCGGCCCACAGGGAGGTAAATAGCTAAGGCAATTTGAAACTTTACCCTTCTTCCTCCATTAGCATAAATTTGTCCTTCGGGTAGCTGTGAGGTTGATCCTGCTTTCCGCCGCTGGGAGTCAAGTCAACCTTGGGCTCGACCTGACTCCTCCGCCCGCGGGGAGGTAAATAGCCCGTGCAGTTTGAAACTTTACCCGTCTTCCTCCATTAGCATAGATTTATTCTTTGGGTAGCAAGAATGTTATCATTTCTTTACCTTTGGCCACAGAAGTTAATGCCGTGAACTTGGGTTCTTCGGTCTATGTTATACAGTGCTTGTTTATGATGTCTTGTGTCACTAACGTTCGTGTTAATGATGCCCACACCATTCACTTTACTATTCGGGCAGTCCACTCTTCGCCGGGGAGAGATTGGAATGCTTCATGCCAAACCGTCACTTTCTCCCCTAGGGAAGTAATTTGGACAGCGATGTGGCTGGTCCTCTCCTTCGTTGTGGTGGAGATCGAGGTAAATATTTGGGCAGCCTCAGAGCTGAACTCGCTCTCCTTCGCGGGAGGAACAAGACGGCATTAGGCTTATCTCATCCCTTTGTTTTCTGTCATAGGTATGTCGTCCGTGTTAACGTCGTGTTTTGCACACATTTGGACCAGACTTCGTCAACTCTGGTTTTCTAAAATGTGCCTACAAAAGATGGGAGAAAGTGCAACTAGGAGAGGGCGGCCTTGGGGCCAGAGAATCTTCGATGCCAAAGTTAGTAAGTATCCTTTGGAAGTTTGTAAATAAGTGAGAGAGTCTAGGGATCAGAGAGACTTTCTTGTACCCGGAGCTTGCTATTTATACCGTGGGATCCATTGGGGCGTTACGTTTGAGGTCTAGCAAATTTCGAGAACAATTTTTTATAAAGAAGGGAGTTTGTAACAATCCGACCCAATAATTCTAAGGTTGGAATATTGATAATTTTTATTGGGCCTAAATTATCTTTAATAAGCCATATTAGATAAGCCCATGAGTGATAAATCATAGATGTTGATTAGAACTTTTAATTAGGCTCAATAAATAGGTTAATTCTCATTTATTATTTATTGAACGAGTTAGAATCCTTTTAGAATTTAAAGATCGGCCATCAAATATTTATTTCAATTTAAAATCATTAACAATTGAAGTCTCCTATGCAGTCTCAGTCATTGTCAATCCTTGATTGAATGAACTACTAGATCATGTTTTTAAATTCAAACTCTCTTCTTAAATAATCGTAATCGAGTCTAACTCGAACTTGTTGGCACCCCTCCCAAATCTTTCTATAAATATCTTCCATTCCATATGTTATTTGGAAAAATCATAAACCGTCGTAAGTACAGCAGTCGAACTCAAGATACCCAATCTAGCAATGCCAGTGTACCATGTTCATCACGCCAATAGCCGACTGCCTCATTTCTCTCACAACATCCCTTATGTTTTCTCTCTCCTTCTCTCTCACGTTTGTTTTCTCAAGCTCTCGATTAATCTATTTCTCTCTTTAGCCAGCGCCTAACCCATGAAAGAAAATCAGTCGCGCCCCGAAAATATCAGATTAGCGCTACACAGTAAGTAGCTTGATCATAAATTTGGATTTGTATACGTTAGCTAGTTATATAAGCAAATTCTTTGGAAGTCAGTGTTTATGTACAACGCTGTGATAATATTTGCAAGCACATCATTTATTATGTTTCATTCCGCATATTGTAGTTATATATGTATTATACATATCATGCATCTCACGTTGCATAAAACACATAAGTTTTCATAAGATCAAGTATAAGATAAGCTTAGAACAGTTAATTAGATAGCCATTCAGATGCATGGTATCAATGCAGTCAGGCTGGATGTGCAAGTCACGGACTTAAGCTTGGTCTACTATAGTATTTTATCAGATCAGATCAGCGGTTACCCTTGTGGCCATAGGATATGGGATCGGTGCACAACCTTGCATACATGGTTAAGTGTGTTGGCCAGTCAGACAAGTCAGTTAAATCAAATAATTCAAATCAATTAATATACCGAAAATATTTTTAAGTCATGCATGCCATCAACATATTTATGAACAGTCATATTTTAATTTTTCAGCATGAAATTTTTTATGAAAACCTTATGTTAAGTATGTTTATGTTATGATGAGTTTTTTACTAAGTCATTGACTCATTTTAGTTGCTTTATGTTTTTAAACCACCCAGGTCAGAATATTTATGAAGGTAGAGATGTAGGACGAGACTTAGTATATGGAGACGTGATAATGTTCTAGATCATGTACATAGATTTTAAGTTATGATTTTTATGGTACTGAATTTTGAGAAATTTTAATAAATGCTTACGCACACTCTCATTTATGATTTCAATACGACTCTCTTTATTATAATGAATCTTTGTATTTGGCGATTCTTTTAGAATTTTTTTTTTTTTTTTTAAGTTAGGTTTAGTAGTAGCACTCCGGCTCCCGTGATTTTCTAAAAAATTGATTTATTTCTTAACTATGGGGAGCGGGAAGTTACACACACACATGAGAGTAGAGACTTAAACAAAAGCACATTTATCTTCTCAAACTCCCATCCTCTATGGTGCGGTCACCTTTTACCAAGAACCCGTCAAGCTCAAGTAAGCTACTCTCTCTCTCTCTCTCTCTCTCTCTCTGTGTGTGTGTGCGCTAATGTCCATAGAAATTTGCTAACCTTGTTTACAAAGCTGCCATGGCCACAATCACCAATCCACCATGCGAAGCTATCGGCCCACAATGCCAGTAACCTCAAGCGAATATCTTTGTCTCTCATCTTCTCTCTCTCTATCAACATTAACATTCTATCCACGCTTAACTTTAAATTTACAAGGGAACTGGATCTTGGAATTGCAATCAATTTTCCACACTGCAATTTCTGAAGAAGCTTTTGGCAAAGTCAAGTGGTGGAATGGGTATTGTGGCAGCGTCATTTCTATTAAAAAGAGAAAAACAAGGATGAAGTCAGCATCTACTATTTTCAAACCAGCATAGAGAGTTGGACAAAAGTACGTTTATCTTCTTGAACTCCTGCCTTCCACCATGCGCCCACTGTCCACCATGAACCTGCCAATCTTAGGTAAGTTGCTCTCTCTCTCTCTCTCTCCCTCTCTTGTTGCTAATGTCCACCAAAATATGTTGCCCTTGTTTACAAAACTGCTACAACCACCATCACTAATCCACTGTGCGAAGCCATTGTCCCACGGTGCCAACAACCTTAAAGACCTATGCAGAAGATCTCTCCATGGAGCTAGCTTGGGGTTGAGAACTTTTCCTCTCCGTGGTGCTTTTTGGGGGACGAGCATTGCTCACATGGGAGGTGAGCACTTTTGCTCACCAAACACTTTTACTCTCGCGTTCTCGCCTAGGTGGAGAGCACTTTGGACCTCACGATGCTCACCTAGGGGCAATCACTTTACCTCTTGTGGTGTTGGCGTCGGCGTCGGGTGTGACACTTTAGCTCTCCGTTGTGTTTACTTAATGGGCAAGCACTTGAGTCTTTGCATTTGGCTCTTGGTGGTGCTTGCCTGGGACAGAGCACTTTTACTTTTTGGTGCTTACTCAAGGGAGATCTTTTTTGCTCTCATGATGCTTGCTGGAGTTGAAAACTTTGCCTCTTTGTGGTGCTCACTGGGGAACGAGCAATGTTGCTACTTTTGCTTACCTAGGTGCTCCTTTGCCTTGAGAGGAGGGGCGAGCACCACATGAGAGAACCACTTACCACTGTGGTGAGCATCATGGAAAGGCAAAATTTTTGCCTCTCGGTGAGCACTAATAAAGCAAAAAAGCTGGGCAAGCACTTGGCTCTCTGCAGTGCTCGCTTCATGGGAGAGCACTTAGCTCTTCACAATGCTCGCCGAACGGACGAACAGTTTGGTTCTCTATGACACTTGTCCCCCAGGCAAAAGAGCACCTTGGCTAGCAATAGTGTTCACCCCCTCCCCAAAAGGAGCTTCCAGGTGAGCAAAAGTACTTGTCTCCCACGTGAGCAATCGCCCCCTAGACAAGCTAAAGTTCTCGCCCCAGGGCAAGCACAATGAAAAGCATAGTGCTCGCCACCTTGAATATGTAGAGTCGTGCACATGCTTGCACATGTTGTTCTTAGTAGTTTTACTAAAATACCATCGTTTTAAGACATAGTTGTGTGAATAAGTTATAACAAGGGTTGTGTGTCACTCATATTGAACATAGCTCCATAGAAATCATGTTAGACTCTATGGAAGCAACACAACCTAGAAGAATTAATTGAAGATCAAACAAATCCTTTGAAATTTTGCTGAGCTGCGCAGAAAACATGTTAGCCTTTTCGACTATGCGTAGAAAACATGCATATAGCAACCAACAAAGTCGTGACAATTTAAACACGCTATTACAATACCATCCACTTGCACAAGTGACAGGAACAAGAGGTATCAATGGAAGAGCAATGTCACATCCAATTTCTTAGGCCCTCTTTGGGTAGTATTATTTTATCATTATTTTTCACATACTTTTCATAATTGTTTATTATTCTTCACTACTATTCAATATTTTACCATTACTTTTTCACTACTATTTACAGAATATCTGAAATCATCACTGTTAACGTTGTGTTTCGTACACCTTTAGACCAAGCTCCGATCACTTAGGTCTTCAAAAATGAGCTTGCAAAAGATGGTAAAGAGTGCAACTAGGAGAGGACGGTCTTGGGGCCGGGAAGTCTGCGATGCCAAAGTTAGTAAGTATTCTTGAAATTTTGTAAATAAGTATAGGAGTTTAGGGATCATTGAACCTTTTCGTACCTGGAGCCTGCTATTTATACCATGGATTGATGGAGGTACATATCGTCTTTGTCTCCACAAAGCTTGTGCCTCTCCTGCTGTTTCTGTTATCAGAGTCCTTTAATGCAGCGTCGCTTTGCGACGATACCATAAATGTGGAGTGTAACTCGGAAGTGGCGCCATTAATGCGGCGTGGTTTTTTGGCTTTCCATCTATTCCTTGCAAGCTGTAGATGGTCTGATGTCGATGGATCGATGACCGTTTGCATTTCCTGTCATGTTTTATACAGATCTCTGGACTCTAAGCGCGGCCACAGACTGTCAGGCTGATCTGTCTTGTCGACTACTTGACCCCCTTTCCGGTAGACGTTTTACCCCTTACACGAGCTTAGTGGCCTTTTAGCCGGGTGTTGGGCCGAGGCCCAATGAGCTTTGTGAAGTGGGAAAATCTCCTTACAATCTCATTACCCAAACTCAACTTTAGTCTTTTTTATTCTACATATATTTAGAAATGGTCTCATTGGATGTCTTTTTCAGCCTGATTTGAATAGTGAATTGAGATGAGATAAGTTAGAAATGATTTGAGTTAAAATATTTGATGAGATTTTGGGAAATGAGAAAGAAAAAATTGAATAAAAATATTATAAAGTTAAAATATTATTAGAATATAATTTTTTAATATAACTTTTGTTTTAAGATTTAAAAAAATTAAATTCTTTTTTGTGTTTTGTTTAGAAGTTTAAGAAAGATATAATAATTAGATAATAATTAAATAAAAAGAATTAAAAAGTTGTAATTAAAAAGTATTTATATTTTTTATATTTAGATATTGAAATGAGATGTGATGAGATTGAAGTATCTCTTTATCCTAACCAAGCGGTTTTTATTATTAAAATGGTCCGTGTAGTTTAAGTTTTAGACAAATTAAAAAATCAAAGAGAAGATCAATCAGGAATGCATTCAAAAGTTGGCATCCCCTGGACGATTTGATGATTAGTGAATGCGGCATTCGCAAGCCTCTGTTTCAATCGATTATGCGGACTGGCATATGATTAAAGAAAGTCTTCGATTTTGGTCAAATTATTATGCTTGGCGTTGTGGTCGACAGCTTTGAACCGTCATTAACACAGCCCGCACTCCTACTCCTATATTATTATTATTATTATTATTATTATTTTTATTCTTATTGGTATTGTTATTATCATCATTTATTTCTTGCAGTATGGGGGTGGGGGCTACGCTGTTCTAGTTTACTGCTAATAATAAGGTTACTATTTTTTTATTATTAATTTATTATTATTTTTGTATTTAATTTTTTTAAATTTTAAATTTTATTTATAAAAATTAAAAAAGTAATTATTAATAAAATTATATATATTAATTGTCAAAAGTCTAATGACATATAACCGAGGAAGTATGAGAATTTAATAATTTATTGTGAGTTGGTGGCTGTCCACTGCATAATTAAATGCGCATGTAGGTTTTAATTCCGACAAGAGGGATGTCTTCCAGAGCAATCTTCTATTCTTCTTGTGCTAATCAACAATATTTTCCCTGCAATCAAATGGTTATGATCGAATTTGTGAGTAATCTTCAACTTTAATTCCAGTCCACGACATTTGTGATCAGAATTATCATTTAAATATACTAATAATTTATCTTGTGGGTGTTAAATCTATTTCTTTTTGGATAATCGCCAATCCTTTGAAAATAAAAAATAATCAAGTGTTTTTTTCGTCTTTAATATCAGAGAATATCTCATCAGATATCACTGTATCGATTGATGGTACAGGGACCAACTGTGTGGCAAGATTAGCTGGAGTTATGCCCCCGTGTAATTGACTATTTACCTTTTTCATTTATTTAATAGTACAACATTGAATGCAATTTTACTTTTTTCTTTTCTAAATAAATCTCTAAATTCAGCCTCCCATTATAAGTGGAGTTTGGAGAATAAAAAAGATGATTTTAAATAAAAATTAAATAAAATATTATTAAAATATTTTTTAAATATTATTATTATTTTAAAATTTTAAAAAATTAAAAAATTTATTATATTTTATGTTAAAAATTGATTGCCCGACCTGTTTCGCCAGCCAACACAATGAACACACGACTAACTAGAGTGTAAACAAAACATTTCAAAAAGAGTCCTCTAATTTGGAGGGTGATGCTTAATTTGTTATAACAGTCATAGAAGATGGGGCTACTTTCAATCATTGATGACATCCATCTAAATCTACAACTTGGAAAAGAGTGGAGTGTAAATAAAATTCATCATTCACAAAATCGATGTGCACACTTTGTGACGTAATGGGCAGCAATCAATCTAATCTTTAGTTGCATATCTTTAGATAACTTTTATAAGTATATTTTATATATTGATAATGGTAAAGACCCGCCATGAGACATTATATTATTTCCATCTATAATATGCATGCTTGATTAGGAAAAAAAAATCACTGCTGACTGGATAGACAAACTGGGATTCTTGTATTACAAATAATAAAATCTGTGAGAAAACTTTGCTCTATCTCCCCACAGGTACAAGGACTTCAAAGTTCAAAGTTCAAAGTATGGGTTGAATTCAGATGAAGCATGAAGGAGATGGATTGTAAAAACAGACATCTTTAATAGTAATTCCTTAAAAAACAAATAGCCATGGCAAATGAGATATGGAGCCTGGAGTGTAACCACAGCACAACTGTACATGGCAATTAGAGATTTCTAATTTCTTACTGCTGCTTCAATAATGGACTCATGAAAAGTGAGAGCTCCGATACTATATGTGACTCTTGTAGTAAAATTTTATTTAGAAGTCAATGTATAAAACACATTGTAAAGGACGTGTCTCACTTCCAGTCTACACTGTTAACCTGCGCAAGGATCAAAGCCTGGTTCGCCTGGAAACACTCCGATGCTTAAGTTAGTAAAAGTTTCGAAATGATTTAGATATCAAAGAAGAACCAAGAGAGCCCCTAGCTATTGAAGGTTACCTGGTATATATAAGATCATGTTATGATATTTATCTAATGCAGAATTTATCGGTGAGTAAAGCCAAGCTTTTTGGGTGCAATTTCGTGACTGAACTAGTTACGTATCTGCATGGGATCCCTATTTTCCTGTAAGTTGTTATACGCGTATGTTTGACTTGGCCGGGCCCTTGATACTCCAGTTTCTTTTGTTAGGCCTTTCATATTGAGCTTCTTTTATATTTGGACTTGTTTATTCAGAATGTACTTCTTTACTATTAGAGGCCCTCCACACCTATATATATATTTTTTATTGATATGATAATACTTTATTTGTTAGATAATTTTAAAATTATAATATTTTATAAATCAAATCTTTCTCATCGTTTTCCAGTAAAAAAATTTAATATTATATTATATAATATTACAAGAAGAGCAGTGCTACAATTATCGAAAATGTAGCTCGAATTTAGATCTTGAATAGTGCATTTCACTTATTTATTTTTATTTTATTTTTTTATGTATTTTTTTAATCATCATAAACATTTTTTAAAAAAATAAAAAATTCATAACATCGTTAAAAACACTTCTTTAATTACTAAATTAAAAAAAAAAATCCAGTCGAGACACAAATCCAGGTCTAAAAGCATTTCTATTACAAGAAAATTGTGCACGTCTTTAACAAAACAGTTGAAATCTATTATTAAAAAAATTAATTATTACTTATTTTTTTTTTATGTAAATCATTTATTTTTTTAAAAAAGACGGATTATTTATACAAGGAAATATCATTTCTCATCTTAATTAGACAACCCGGCCGGGAATGAAGCTTTGGGGCGAGAGGGGGGCCGGGGAGATGTTTGTAGCTACGTCCCTGCCACAACAGTACACCACAAGACATGCTCTACTCAGCCACTCTGTCCTCAGGCAACTTTCCCACGCCGGCTGCCCATTTCTCCCCTCGTGGAAACTCCCTCGGCCTTGGGCCTACGTCCAGGTAAGGTGGGTTGGGCTTACGTGTCCTCTTTTGTTCTATCAGGGGCCACATATAGTGCACACGTTCGACAGGATGGGGAGTGTGGAGGGACACAATGAGTAATGGAAACATCATTGTCAATGGGACTGACTGCCAAGAAGAGCTGTGGGGACAGACAAAGCTCACTCGCGGACCACGGTCTCTACGGCTTGGATTTCTCTTTTTTTCATTCGCACTCAGCCTTTCATTGCTTTGTTGCTTGTCCTTCTTATGTTTGGATGTATTTTGTTGCCTAGGCTTTAAAAAGGAGTTGTGTTTTTCGCTCTTCACCTCTAGCTGCTTCCCTGCCAACCAACGCAATACAACAGCAACCAGAGCCACGACTATAAGCTAGCTTCAACGAGAATCCCATTTTCAATTTCAAGTTATCAACTTTTGAGAAAAAAAGAGAGGTTCAAGATCTCTCATTTACCTGACTTCCCTCTCATTGGCCACATTTTTCCACTGCTCGTGGCGTATCAATGATGGTCCATATCATCATTTATTGACATTTCAATATCTGGGTTGAAGAATGCCTGTTTTGAAGTTCTCAGGGATCTGCGGATTAATTAGTTCTTGCAATAATTTTTCTGCTTTTGGGTATTGTGGGTCTTCGAGATGGAATTCGGTGAGTAATGTTTGAGATAATTTACCAAATTACAAATTGTTCTCTGTGTTGGCGTCTTGTAGTATTTGTCGAGCCGGTACTTATGATTTAAATGAAAACAGAATGTTGAAACTGAGAATCTCTGCATCTTCTAAAAAAAAACAAGAATGGTATCTTTTTGTGTTTGTTTTGTTTTTGCTTTTAAGCTTATAACGTGTCATGTCTTCTGGGTTGTGCTTCGTTGAAAACTTACAATGTTGTGGGGATCAGTCATACTCATATGTGAGAAAATCCTCTTTCCTTTAGAGGGTATAATGGTCATTAGGTCTACAGTCATATTGATAAACTCAGCATTGACTAATCGAATCGGTATGTAGCTTCCTTATAACTATAATCGCCCTTCAGGGAATAGTGGCATCTAGCTTATAGTGTTTGTTTCTTTTTCAATGAATCTTATTGTTCATTGGCTACACATTACCCTCATACTCAGAATCCTCAGTTTCCATAACTTCCAGGTTAATTGCCTGTTTTGGGGACATGGCCATTTTCGAAAAGGCAATGCCCTGAGCAATAACCATGCTGGTTAAAATGTCTCAATCAAGTTTTCTTGAGTGGACAGTAGTATAGGCATGCCATGACACACTTTGCATACCATGTGAGTCCATGAATTACATCCGATCTAGCACTGAATCACTCAAGACAGAATGGAAGTCCATTTAACTCTTAGGTACCGTCCAATTGGATTCATTGCATAATTAGTACTCCATTTCCTTCCTCTCACCCAATCTGTGGTATAACCACCAATCAGTAGTTGGTGGACATATAGACTGTTATTCAGTAGCAATTAGTTTTACTTTAAAGTGTAGTTAAGGCATTTTACTTTTGTGAGATTCTGGATTGAATGATTCTATCTGTATTATGGTGATTATGTGTGTATAATGGTACAAACTAAATGATATTTATGAGGATGATAATGGAATTCTCACTTCATTGAAAATACATAGACCATGAGATGAGGATTATCTCCATTTTACTTGAAACGATAGTGTCCATTTATTGCAAAACATGAGGGATCTTGGTCATTGTGTTTCTAAGAGGAACTAGATTAACATTGAAATGACTAAAATACCCACATTTTGCACTAGAATAATGGATTCGACTCAGTTCAAATGAAATGGAAAAGGCCCTATTCCATAGATAACATATGTAGAGTGCAAACAATAATAATGTCAAAAGTGGTACTTTTTTGCCAACAAAATTGTCTGCCTATGCTTGGCATTCACTTGGTTTATGGTGGTATTGCATGCTGTAAGTACTGTTGTGCCACTAGAAGTGTACAAATTAGGATTATGCTTAAATTAGTTCCTAGGGTTTACCCTTACGAAAAACTGGTCTGTGGAGTACAAAAATGAAAATTTACTCCTTTTGGCAACCTCCATGTAACAAATGATCCCTTCATCAACTTCCAAATAGAACCTTAGTAGAATATTAGGGTGCATGGATTATTTTCCATGCCACGACCAATCTATTGTTAAACGTCCAAATTTCCATGTCATGATGTCATGTTGGCACAAAAAGATTAAAAATGAAAATAAAAATAAAGGGGGAGGGACATCCCCCTCCACTAGGTGGCCACTTGCACGCAAGAGGAGGGGACCTCTCAAGAGTGGTAGTGGGGTGGTTGCATGTCACCCCATGGAGGGGTACTATAACGTCCCAATGGAAGACGCAAACCATATGGCCCTATACTCCAAAATAATTAGTCAATGATACAATTGGAGTCACATTGGAACCTTGTAAAAAACAAGAACTTTTCCTTCCCAAGCAATATGGGATCCCATACACCACCTACCCTCACTTATCATATGGGGTATCACAATCTCCCTTCTTAAATTCTCGACGTCTTCGTCGGGCCCGTCCATCATAGGTGACACGGCTCAAGTCTCACATTTCTGGTTGAGATAGACTTTGATACCATTTCTAAAGCCCCAATGGAAGGCCCAAACCACATGGCTATACTCCAAAAGGACTAATCAATGATATAATTGGAGCTGCATTGGAATCTTATAAAGAGCAAGAACTTCTCATTCCCAAGTAACGTGGGATCCATACACCACCTACCCTCATTTATCATATGGGGTATCACAGGTACCTTCACCTCTTGTGGGATAGTAGTGTTCCACTTTATTGGTCCCCCCTCCACCTAGGGTCCTAGACCCTAGCAAGGTGGCCACGTGCTACCCCGTCTCCACTCTAGGGCGTCCCCTCAATTTTTTAGTTGAAGTCTACCCAATAGTATACACCCCAAAAGCAAAATCTGTATAAAGCCATGCTAATCAGAAGCTCATGCTTGCAATCATTAGAGCTGCTCTGAAATTTAGCTGCCATGGTGATTGGATATTTCCATCATGCAGATCCATATATATCAGCTTATTCAAGTTTTTGGTTCTCTCTTTTTTGGCTCTTGCGTGAAACGAGGACAATATTTGACCTTTGATTCTTACATTGGTATTGCATGTAGATGAGAAAGATTATTGTTCTAGTTTATCCTGCCATAAATGGTATCTCTTCATTTAGAATGTTGATATATTTCTGAATTTTAGATCATGTTGTGGATTATTATTACAACCTTTACAATTAACTTGACTTAGGTTCTCAACAAAATGATTTCCACCCAGAACAACTTGTGGATGGAAGTTTCAAGAATTTCATATCTGGTCAGTACTGATTTCTGTCATCCAACGTTACATGAATGCCTTTATGTTGCTTTCTATCTTCTAAGTTCTTAATGATCTTATAAAAAAAGAAGTTCTTAATGATCTGACGAGTTCCCTTGGAAGCCTTTGTTTTGATTTTTTTATAATTGCCTTCCAATTTTACTCTAGATTGTGGTTGTTGGACAAGTCTTTATACCACTGCTCATTCGAGGAATGATTCCATTATTAAAAACAACTTGAACAGAAAGTTTGGGTCACTATTTTTGTCGTTTGGAGCTATATTGATATTATGGAGGCTTTCGAATTTGGTCCCCTTCAAGGGCAATCTCAAATCAACTAAAGTTTGGTCCCTTTGAAAAGTATCTATATGCTTTCTTACAAGGTTATAGATATGAGAAATGTCTTAGCCATAAAGAGATCCCACAAAAGTAAATTCATAAACTGACATGACTTTATATGATATGTTAGATCTACTTTACATTAAGGCCTGATTTGGATAGTGAGTTGATATGAGATGAGATGAAAGTTGAATAAAATATTGTTAGAATATAATTTTTTAATATTATTTTTGTTTTGAGATTTAAAAAAGTTGAATTTTTTATTGTATTTTGTTTGGAAGTTTGGAAAAGTTGTAATGATGAGATGAGATGAGATGAGATGAGATGAGATAATTTCACTAAACAAACCAAGCCTAAAAGGAGCTTTACAATTTAATGTACCATAGAAAAAATTTCAATGATATACACAACTCTTACATGTATAAAAAACTCTAATTTTTCAAGTTTGGGAATCCCTTAGACATCTAGCTTTTCTCAAATATTATGATGCTAGTTCCCAATAATTATCGAGAATCTACATCCAAAGGCAACATTTTGCCTGTTTTGAAGTTCTTCCATGGTTTAATGTGAATCTAGAGGTTGATCATTTTCTTGATACTTTAATGTGAATCTAGACTGACTAATACAGGGTTAAGTTCAGCATTATTCTTAACCCCAAATTCTACTAATTTGGCAGGGAACATAACCAAAACGATTAATCAAATATTGTTACTCTAGTGACAATAGAGTGCAATGCTACTGCAAGAGTTACCAATTACTAAGCTTAAAGCTTAGCCTATATGTTTTGTTTAACTATATAGTTTCGTATTTTGTTTTTAACCCTCATATATTGATCTTCAAGCATCTGTGTTGCCTAGAGCTGCAATATAATTTTTGTTGCATTCACTTCTTTTGACCAGTTAAAATATAAAATCACTGAATATCTAGTTTTTGAGATTTTTTTGTGTTCTATTCTTCACGTAAATGCTGTTTTTGATTGGAGTTTCAAGTTCACATCTGCCTTTGCTAAATCTAAGGGATAATGAATTGTTTAGTCAGCCTGAACTTCATTTATATAACATATTTCAAACTTGAGTTTTATGCACATTATACCAATATTCTGGCTCAGGTTTTTCTCACGATGATATGGACTTATCTCTTGGTCAAAGCTTGGATGGAAGTTTCAGGAAGTCTAACTCTGGTTTGCAATACTGGCTTACTTTGTATCCTTTTCCTGATAATTAATCGGTAGTTAGCTACTTACAAAAAAAATGAAAATTAGTTTGTAGTTGGCTTTGCCCATTTTATCTCATATGAGATGTTGTGCTATTGGTTGATTTCAAATTATGGATTAAGATGATTGTCCTATACCATAAATGTTGATATGTTATTTTTTCATTGTTTAAACATCTTAAGTTCTACTATTTAGAAGCTAGACTTAGGATTGACATACAAGTAGGATAATGGGTGAGAATATGGTTTTAGACGGAACATCCACTGATGGAATGGAGGTGATGTGTTGGAAAATGTAGAGTCAGAAGTTTGACGTTTTTGTTATTAGGTGTTGCAGTGTGTTGGAGTGGGCTTTTTCCTTGGAGAGCAATTGATGTGATGGTTTACCTTTGATGGAGACCTACTTTCGTGTTGTTCTATAATTAGTGAAGGGAATATCGCAAGTTAACTGCAATACATTCCATCCTCTGGTTTAAAACTGATGTGCTGCTGGGAATTGACATGTTCAAAACAAAATGATAATAATGAAAGATTATCGGGACGTGAGTTATTTGAGATTCACGAGTGCCAAATTGAAACGTTCAAAGTTAAGCAATCACGAGAAGTTAGAGTTCATGCAAAATGGGTATAAAATTACAGAAAGTTGAGGAAGCCATCTGTTAACATAACACAAGCACCGGGACACATCCACATACAGACAAAAGCACACTCCTACAAGGGCATAATGGTCCTCTCAATATTTCTCTTCTTTTCCCATGCCTGTCTCCTTTCTGGGAAGAAAAATTGTCTATTTTAAATTTCTATAGTGTGACTTAGATATTAGCTTGTATTCCTGTTATGCTGCAATGATACTACCACAAAAATTCCCCAGGTTTTGAAGTTTATGATAATTCCTTATCTACTTATGTCATTAGTATTGATTTTTTGGTTCTAACATCAATTTTCTCACTTATGAAGAAAAGCTCGCTAATGAAAACATCACTTTTCTCTGTTACTGCTCTAAGAAATGCATCTAATAGAAATGACTAATGCATGGGTGACTATGGGATGCAGTTATCTCTGCCCACAGTATTTCTGGAACTTCGGCTTCAAGCAAGTTCTTTCTTACTTCCAGAAAATTGTTCAAAGGGCTAAAGGAATATGGAAGGAAACTCACCAACCTTGAACTTTTCACACAGAGTCTTGAGGATTGGGTTCTTGAGAATTCATGTGCAGATTTAGCCAACGAGGAGCAACATTTCAGTTCTCCCTTTCTGGTTGATGAATTGCACAAGCTTGATTTAGCATTGGAGGGGGTGCTATTTCAGCAGTTGTACCGTATGCCCTGCTCACGTTCTCTACTAGCTGATGAGCTTAAAGAAGATGAGTATCTTGCACTAGAAGACTTCCTTCATGTTGTGGCAAATGGCTTGTGGCGTACTTTTTGGCATAGAACTGGGCCATTTCCATTCTTTGTATCTTGTCCCCGACATCCTGGATCTAAGTTTTATAGTGTAGAAAAGTCAATATCAAGAGGAAGGCTTAAAGAGCTATGTGGTGTAGCTTTGTTGTCAAAACCTGGGGGTGAGTTGCAAGTTCACTGGGGCCAAGTGATGGAGTTTGTATTATTTAAGCGAGATATATTTTCAGGGAATGAGTTGAAATTTTCTGCTGGCACAATTTGTGAAGCTCTATTTTATGGTTTTCACATACTTGTTTCTAGGAGTTTGAGCAAGATCAGTACTGTCAGCAGTGATTCTGTTTTCCTTCTAGTTCTAGATTCTAGATATGGAGGGGTTGTAAAATTTGGTGGTGATCTCAGCAAACTCGATTTAAACTCATCTAACCCATACCAGGCCATGGCTGAATGGATGAAAGCCCACGCTCAAGTTAGTGTTTCCTCAGTGGATCGGATGTGGAACAAATTAGGGAATGCGAATTGGGGAGACCTGGGTACCCTGCAAGTACTTTTGGCAACTTTTTACACCATAGTCCAGTGGAATGGACCGCCAAGAAAGTCGATAGCCTCTTTAGCCGCAGATCATAGTCTCCGCCTTCAGAAGCGTAGGTTAGAGTCTTGCCTTGTTGAGAATCAATTTGCATTGGTTCCCTTCCAACAGGCTGGTCACCAACATGGAGAGATTGTTGAACTTGACCAGAATGATAATTCATTTCTCAGAAAACAGGCATTGCGTTTGAAGCTTAAGAGGGGTGAGATATTGCTTTTGGATGATCAGCGGCAGGGGCAGAAAAGTTTCCAAATACAGGAGTCTCTTGTAGTAGGGAACAATTTTCTATACAGCGCTGTTTCTCTTGATTATCCAACAAAGTTGTTGTCTTTATATGTAGGTGCCCATCCATCCAGACTTGAGCCATCTTGGGAGGATATGAGTCTGTGGTACAGTGTACAGAGGCAAACAAAAGTACTAAATATTTTGAAGCAACGGGGAATTTCAAGCAAATATTTGCCTGATATAATTGCCTCTGGCCGCATTTTGCATTCTGGTCCCTGTATGAAGCAGAGCCCAGGAGGGCGATGCGATCACCCATGGTGCGGGACTCCAATACTTGTGACATCTCCAGTTGGTGAGCCACTTTCATCTGTTATTGCTCGGGTTGGCCCATTCTCCTCCGAGGAAGCAATCCGCTGCTGCCGAGACTGCTTAGCTGCTCTAAGAAGTGCAGCTATGACCAGCGTCCAACATGGTGATATTTGTCCAGAAAACATAATTCTTGTTGACATGAAAGATGCAAGAAACAGTTTTTTGTATGTACCGATATCATGGGGACGTGCAGTTCTAGAAGACAGGGACAGCCCAGCAATAAATTTACAATTCTCATCATCCCACGCCCTTCAGCATGGGAAACTTTGTCCAGCATCAGATGCTGAAAGCCTGGTTTATCTCCTCTTTTTTATTTGTGGGGGAAGTATAGAACAGCAGGATTCTATTGAATCTGCTCTGCAATGGAGGGAAAGAAGCTGGTCAATGCGTTTGATTCAGCAGAAGCTTGGTGAGGTTTCAGCTCTCTTGAAGGCATTTGCGGATTACGTTGATAGTCTTTGTGGAACCCCATACCCACTTGACTATGATATATGGTTAAAAAGATTGAATAGAGCTGTGGATGGCTCAGATGATAGAGGTAAGATGATTGAAGAAGTAGCCTTAACATTGAGACTAGAGGACGTTGCTGAGTCCTCAGGAACCACTGGAGGTGGTACTTAAGCTTTGTGCTGAGGCAGGGATGAGCTTTGGATGCTTGCTTTTGTAGCTAAATTTGGTTTGGATTCAACCTCAGTTTCTTCAAGAGATTCTTGGGACTTCAAGATTTACGGTTTGATAACTTTTCCTGGAATAGCTCATATTGAAGTTAAGCTGATTGCTATTTGTCTGTGCTGATTTTCTCTTAATATGATTGCATTGTAAATCTACTTAAACGGTGACATACACCAAATCTTGTCCTTTACTGGCCTTTTCATTTATGACTCCAAGGAGGACAACCCCAGACCTGAGAAATCCCATAAGAAAGATTAGCCCAAGGTTGACCTCTTGATTATTTTCAGCAGGCATCATACTGGATTATTCATTCTGCTGATGGAAAGCAACATTTATATCTGCTTGGAGATCTTTTGTTTTTATTTCTTGTTGCATCTCCGTGGACATTCTCAAGTCTATCAATTTGTTCCAGTTTATGAGTTAATTATATGCAACTCAATGTAAGGGGTGATTGTTGTAAGATGTCAGGAAATTTAAGATGTGTTATTGTTTTTTCTTTGATCCTTAGTAGTAGAGATGTTTGTCTAAATCAGAACTCTACCGATCAAGAACAAAATAAATAATGCAATCAAGTTATAAGCACCCTGTTTAAGCAATGGACCAAATCACTATACTAAAATCAAGCAAAAGGTATTTTTCCCCTTTCGGGTAAGTGATGCAATGTTTGGGATTCGTAAACCTTGAAGTCTCTGGATAAAAAAGATGGATTCATCATTATCTTTAGATCTACCTATAATATCTTTTTTAGGTTGTGGTGTCTGGATTACCACATGTTATGCTAGTACAATATCTGTTTCTTTTTTCATAAAAAAAAAAAGGAAAGACAAAATAATCTGCATTCTTGGACTTATCATATGGTTCATTGCATTCTTCATGGCCATCACCAACTGCTGGATATTTTATATTGTAAATTTGTAACCAACATCTTATGTCAGTATCTTCTAAAACCTGCAATCTTTCTGTAACACTCTTTGGTTATTTGATAAAAATATTCCGAGGATAGCTCACTCTAGGGGAGCAACTCCATCAAAAAAGAGAGAAAGAAAGATAGAGAATGAAGCATAAGTTTCTAGTGCAATTTCGATAGATTGCATCTGAGTAGAGAATGCTCCTTACATGGTGATGTTCCATAATGTAATCAAACACTGTGACACTTTCCATAATCTATATAATTGACAAGTAAAAACTACTAGTATAAAATCCTTGGAAATCTTCATCTCTGGAGCAATGGCTCAAACCCGTCTAGGGGCATAATATTGCAGAAAGTAGAGATGGGGTTGTACAACTTACGGCTAGTTCCTCTTAACATCCTTTTCCATTCCATGATAATTGATAAGTTGGAATTATGTCTTAGCTAAATTGGACGAGACCCAATTTTTTTTTTTTTAAGAGGATGGTACCTCAATTAGACTCACTTATGGTAGAATAATACCTTTTACATGAAGGAGAAACTTGGGGCTACAAAGATAGAAATATAAAGCCCCAAAACCAAGTTCCTAAGAAGGAAAAGAAAAACATAAAAGGAAAGTACGACAAGACTAAGAAAGAATCTAGAAAATTAGTGCCGAATAGATGGAAGACCTGCACGATCTTAAGAGAATAAAGTAATTATATGTTTAAAGAGTTGAAGAAGAGAAGAAAAGCTTACCATAATTGGCTAGGCTGTCAGTAAGCACATTATCTTCTATGTAGACATGATTGATAGTAAAAGGGAAATAGATATTGAAATGTAAATCATCATCCCAAATATCAGAGTAATTTCAAAGGGGGCGGAGTCTTTATTAAGCCAATTAACAATCACAACAATTAGATTGAAACTACTCCATTCATAGCATAAAATTAAACCCAATTCTTAGAACTGACAACTCAACAAAAGTGTTGGTACTTGTACCAAAAAATAAGAGAAACCTACAATGATAGAGCAGTTATGGGAATGTAAAATACAACCATAACTCAGGATTACTTTTTGAAGCACCGTCAATGTTTAGCTTGAGAGTGCCTGGAGGAGGTGGAATTCCTTTGACTAAAATATGGAGGGATGTGTAAAAAGTTAAGAACCTCAATGCCATCGTTACGAGTGAGAACTTTTGGTTTTTGAAGAGGATTGAGCGCTCAAAGCCACTTTTTGATCTTAACAATAACAGTAAGAGTCGAGGTGTCAAAGCCCTAAAATATGACTCTATTGCGAGCTAGCCATAATTCCCACTGGAGGAGCCAAGGCAATAGACGAGCAAGGAAATTGAATTGATCAGAACCCTTGGACTAGCAATGGATAACAACGTCCTTCCAACAACTATTGCCTAGAAGGGTATGACCAAGAGCTGCAACGAAATAATGCCAAATGGTCTTTGCAAGAGAGTAATTCGGAAAGACATGATGATTTGTACTTTCACAAGATCCTTCAAGACAAGAAGAACAGCTGGTTTGGTTACACAAAACCTAGCCATTTCATATCATCTCATCGCATATAATCATTACAACTTTTCCTAACTCCCATACAAAATATAATAAAAAATTCCATTTTTTCAAATCTCAAAACAAAAATTATATTATAATAATATTTTATTTAACTTTCAACAAAACATCTCATCTGAACTGTGTAATCAAACGAAGAGAAGCCATAGGGATACCACATTGTTCAATTTTATCATCAAGGGGGATACCATTATAGACCAAAGCTCCCAACAAAAACTGAAATCTTGATGGGAAGAACTTGATTCCAAACAAAACTCAAGGCGTTGACGTGAGGGAGATGATCCTTGAGAAAATTCCTAGTAGACTTGCCATCATGAGAGTGTTTCAAAATTCTAACATCATCATGACCTTGTTTGAACATGCATGATACAGTGTTCAATAACCCCTTGAATAGAGATGTGTCATTTAAAGAAGAGAGCATTGACATATTCCAACCAGTGAACGTACAAATTACCTCTTTTACTTAGAATGCTTTGAGACTTAAAATGATCTATGCTCTTATCAAAAAAAAAAAAAAAAGATCTATGCTTATATAATGAACATATGATGTAAAGTTCTTCCGGTACGTTATACTTTTGTTTTAGATTCATACTTTTGTGGTGCAGTGAATTTAATTCAAAATTTAAATTACAATGATTTATATTCTTCAAGGACTTAAATTTCCACCGAAAACGATGTTCTCATCTTTTTGATTAGCAAATGATAGAAATTTTAACTTGAATGTCGACTTCCATGCCAGTGGTTCAATATTAATATTACTAGGTAGGTAGGAAAAACGTTCAGTTTTTATTTTTTATTTTTAACTTTAGTTTTCTTTTGGAAAATGATATATTAATTTTCTTCGAGGCCACAAAGGATGAAAATCTACTTCTCTTTCAAAATAAAAATTAACTTGTAAATTAAAGAAATTGTTTGCTTTTTAAAATTTTAATACACGACATACATGAGCTTCATGTTGGAAACCAAATTAATTACTTTGCAAGTTGGGTCAAACATTACAAGTCGTTGTCTTGAATGATTTGACGATATGAGAGTTGCCAATTAAGATCAGTGCAGGTCCAAATCATGTGCAAGCTAAGAACCACACTCTTGTTCAGAAATGTCATTCCAAAAGGGAGACTCGCGGCACATGCTGTACGTTCACCAATACCAGTCTAAAATGTTACATTAATCAACCATAATGCATGCAATTCAAAAGGAAATAATATTTATAATATTATAAATATTAATGTGCCAAATGAATTCCTTTCAATATATTTGTTTCAAATTCAAATTCAAATTCTAACGCATAATGCATCACAATCGCAATATTTTAGGCAAAATTTCTCACTACAACTCGTCATTCCAATTTGCCAACAAAAAAGAAAAAGAAAAATTGGCTTGATAAGGTAATGCCATTCACTGTGAAAATGTATAGGCCGCGTTCTGCCATATATTTTAATATTACGGAAGCTTGTCATGATTGACATGAAAACAGTCAACATGTAAAAATTAGTGGTGGCCTAGGGTTGGAGGGAGACATGCATGCAGCGATAAAAAGGTCGATCACTCCTCTTTTTTTTTCTTTCTCAATAAAAGCATAACATAGATTAAACTAAGTAGTTACAAAGATGATTCAATGGATCAGTGGAAGTTCCTAACAATCATCCCAAAGCAAGCAAAAGCAAGACCAAAACATAAAAATAAAAAAGCGGGTTAATCTCTTGTCAATCTTTCGACTCTAACCCATTTCCCACAAAAGGGAAATAACCTTAAAGTGATTATAATATAGTCTGATACACAGAGTATTAAAACACTACGACTAAAAGTTGCAGTTGAGAAGAGTGTGCTGCATTTTGGTGGTTTGGTCCGATTGAAGGAGACCATCACGACCATTTTATATATCTGGATCATTAGTTAGGGAAAGTATAAATGTAGTGGAATAGCGGAGGACCATCATTGGTGGTGGTGGCACATGCAGGTCACGCGCCACACTAGGAAAGAGGTGAACACTTGAATCTAAGAGATTCGAAACCGCTGACCCCAATGGTGCTGCGCGTGGTCTCAGAAGACTCCTCCTAGCACGGTGGCACATGGGTCTCACAAGCAATGTAAGCCATGCGTGAGACACATGTGCCACTCGTTTGGACAATTTTCTCCTTCCATCCGACAGATTAGTAGTTGGGGAGGATCCGATGGTGAGGTGCATGGCAGTCGTAGAAGGCTGGAAAGCAGCATATTGGAACATTTAGTGCTATTGCTGAAAAGCAAAAAAAAAAAAAAGAAAAAAACTGCTAAACATGGCAGACGGTGGCTGGACAAGCTGAGGGAGGGAGGAGCCGAAACTCCACCCTCTCCTTGGGCGAAAAGGCTGAGATATCTGGCTGCTTAGGTGGAGAAAAAACTAAAAAAGTAACGTAATTGTTGATCTACCCTTAGAGGTCGATCACTCTCCCAATTACAAAGATGGTTTTTTTGTTTGTTTGTGATATTATGATCAAGGTTTCTGCAATGAAGATTCCTGTTTTGTTTGTGCTTAATTAGGAAGGTGGATAGATCGGGCTAATACGCATATTGATCAACACTGGTATTCACTTCATGTGTTAAGGTTTTTGGCAGAAGAAGAATAGAAAAATAGTATTCAACAGCTAGCTAGCTAGCTTGACAATTTTAATTGACAACTTTGGGACCCACATTTTTGCTTCTTCCAGCTGGTCAAGGGTCAAGGTGTGTGTCTGACAACTTTGGTGGTTTGGAATTGAATGAGTCGGAACTTTGACCTTAAAGGCCGAGATTTTCAGGATGGAAAATTTCTTTTGCATGGAAACTCAACTTTAATTAGGTTAATAGATAAACTGACCTATGAGTACTACATGACATTTTAATCTTATCTTTGGTCGAGTTTTGTTTTAGGATGTCAATTGATTAAAATTAACCCATACTAACTACTTAATTAATTTGTCCGTATCGCAAGTAATACAGTGATGGATCGATTAGCTTTCTTTCTTCACGAACAAAACCTGAAATATGCATATCAAACTTAATCCACTAATTTGTTTCTCTTCCAGTACTGTATACATTTGCAAATTTAAACCAAACAAGAAGAAAATTCCATGGAGGATCTGTTGCCAAACATGATCAAATACATATAGAATCAATCAATTAATGCTTGCTAGCTAATTGTTTCCTCGTATTTAATTACTAAATAAACCATCGTATATGCGAAAACCTTATTTTACAAATTAATTATACTCCTATACAAAAAGTAATTTCTATTCTTAAAAACACAACGATGATGGTGATCAAGAAACAGCTGCAAATATGCGATCATGATCACTGCAAGTACTTTTATTCATGACGCAAAACCTGCTAGGCTTGGGTTGGAAATTCCTCCTGCGTTGGAGATCATGGCTGGAGGGCCTGATGATTATATGCAGGAGAAATGCTCTCAACGAATTAGCCTTTGCAATCAAAGCAACCTCCCAGTGTCGAGTAGGCGAAACGCGAACCTTTCGTCGAGTGATCAAGACCGCCTTGTGGGGATGAGAATTCCGGTGAAGACTGCACCTGAATGAGCCTGGATGAGTGGTGGGTGCACACAAGCATGTCCTGGTTGACGTCCTTGAATGTGGCGTTGCATCTTTTGAGGCCATTGATTAATGGACTTCTTCAATTCCAAACAATCCCTTCTGAATATTGCTAATCTCTCTCTCTCTCTCTCTCTCTCTCTCTCTCTCTGGTTTTCTTCCTTCTTTTTACCCCCTCGAGTGTGTGTGTGTGGCAAAACTAGTGGCAGGAAAGGGATTGTGGGCTTTTTATAGCTTCTTGTTGGTTTATGATTTCCCTAAATGGCCCTTGTCCCATAGCCATATAACAACTTGGTCATAGCTGGCTATTTTCGATCCGGCTGCCGGGTAGAAGTAGAGCATGGGTATTACCTTATTACCCTTGTTGCAGTTTGGTATCTAAACAAACTTTGAAAGGGTCAAATGGGCCTATTAAGAATGGTCGAAATAAGCTGGATTTATTTTTGGACCAAACGACATTGACGCTGCTACTTATCAAGGAATTAATTAAGGAAGGTAATATGTTTCTTTATATAAAAGCACGTACGTTAACCATAGTCTTAACCACAATGTTTGGAATGGATAGGTTTCAGGCATATATATATATATATATATATATGCTTGTGGTTGTCAAAAATCCTGTATCTACAGGATGCATGCATGCCACATACAGCAAACACAAATTGAGTTTGGCACGTGACTTGGAAGAGTCGTTTATATGGATCAAAAGCTCCTGTATTGACGTATCGTATTATAGATAGTAGTACATTATACCTATTAATTTCAAACTATTCAAATTAGCTAAGTTTAATTAATAATAGGTGGGTTCGTGCAGATTGGTGATTTTGAGCTTTTGGGTCAGACTTGGCGAGCAACTTCAATTATAAGTCGCAGGTCGGTTGGGGTTGGGGTGGGTCAAAGGCGCAGAGCCCACGGCGCAGCACACAAGTCGGCATGGCAAAGAAACCCAGCTAGCTAGTTGCACCTCTCTCCCGGACAATGACGTCTTGTCCACATTTTGGTTGGGGACACATTGGTGAAAGCAGAGTCTCACACATAACTAACTATTTTCATCAGTTCATGGATTCTAGTTAGTTACGTGTGAATTGGGACCAATTAATGTCACCAAAACTTGCTCAAGTACTCCAGTTTTTGCTCAAAAAATCCAAGAAATTTTGGGAACCAAACTCAGTGTGGCCTGCACGCGATGCACCTGACAGACAGATAATTAATCATAATCCACCATAATGATGTTATTGAAAATATAATCCTTGTGAGATATTTTCGTCGATGACCAACAAGAGCTAGTCTATAAGATTCTCAATTTTACACACAAACTTGATTGCTGCATTGATAAGTCATCAAGTCACAAGAAAAACTTGGTTGTTTATCAAGCTCTGCCTCCTCATCTGAACCTAAATTCAAATCCTAGCCACATTTGGATGTAATAAATTGATGCGCCAATTACTGGCTTCTCTTTGAAGGACAAGTGACAGTGACAGGGCCAATGTCTTATTTACCACAAAAATATTTTCTACTTAATTGTCTAGGAACTGAAATTCAGCATGCCCAGAGAATGAAAATTATAAGATTTAATACTGTTGAAAACACTATGCAAGTGTTCCCTTATTGATAGTAGGGACAGTAGAAACTATAAGAACAGAAAGTAATAGATCAGTAATATCATTTAGTGCTATATGTGGAGACGCTTCTTGTATATGATTTTCATCCAAGAAATCAAGCATTCAAGTGTTGTATGGGAGACATTTTCCTTGACTTTGAAGTGTCAAAAGCTCGCCATAAGAGACGACTTCTCCTTGAAGCGGCTATTAAATTTGAGTCACTATACAAAAATATAGTGTCAACACTACCTTGCTCAGCACCTTGATCTTCTCTTGGCAATCTTGCATGCCTTTCTCTTAAACTTGAAGATAATTAATTAGTTCCTAGAAAAACATCAATATCTCATCATCTGTGTATTCATATGAAGATTAACCCATTACCCAAATGTACTCTATATATATATAATAAGAATAATTATTAGAAAGTTCTTAAGAGTACAGACACATGGTACCCTATCTTATCATATGATGTTATACTACTAAAAAATAAAGCTCACATGAAAATTTTAATAGCATGGCATACTATAATAGTATTACTAAAGTTGTCGTCCAATAATCTTATTAAAAAAAATAGTCATTCATTCCATTAGCGGTTTTCATTTTGTTTTTATTTTTCCTGAGCTATACAACACACCGTCCCACTAACAACCAAACCGCATTTACAAAGAAACCAACCTCTCAACAAGCCCAACCAACAATACGAGCTGCACTAAAAAGGCAATTTCTCCTTGAGCGGCTATTCATTAGCAATATCTTGTCCAACAAAGTGCCATGAAGGGACAAATACCACCTACATTGCACTCTCATCAAACCTATATTATTGTACTGAACTTTTAACGCTCCAATATACATGAGAACAACTTTTTCACCTATCATGGATAAGTACACTATGATATCTCTATGTGGCCTTGTCTTCTTCATCCAAGGATCTAGCCTTGAGCTTTTTAGTATATACACGATGGCGCTGCTCTCTGGCATAAATAACCCAGAAGATCATTGACAGCATTACCGCAGCAGATACTATTACTAACCCAATATAAATCCATTCAATATATCTTCGCAGGCCAGGACAATGGTCTTTGCTGATGTCTGTGAATGTTTCCCGTGCAAATGTGCAGTCCTCCAAACCAATCAGGAATGGAGCATAGCGATACAATCCATAGCTCACATTTACAGCAGCCGCCATCTGGCTGTAGAAGATGGGGGTCAACCGGCCAGGAGTGGCACAAATACCGGATGCTGAAACTTGACAGGTATAATCCTTCCACACCTGCTTCAAACAAAGGTTGAAAATCTCATTCACTTACGTTCAGCAAACATTTGTTATGTGTGAAGTACAACGCGGTAAGTTTTGGTCACGAGAGAGAAGTAGAAGTATTTTTTCATGACATGGAATCTTGCCAAGGCAAGACCCTTAAGACCCACCCCTAGAAAGTAAACCCCAGATACCCAGACCCCATTCGTCAGAACCGTGTATCAGACAATCCAAGGGAACCCCTTATGCACATCAAACCCAGTATGTTTGAGTCCACAGCTCATCCCAAATCAGCGCTTGACCACTAGGCTGCACCCTAACAAGTAGCAGAGAGATTTTGCCAAGGAAATTCATGCAAATTTCTCTATTAGTTCCCATATATAAGCACGTCAAAGTCTAAAGAGTCAAAAGTTGACAATTAGCAGTTGACAGTTCTACTGAATTGTAATCAATACTACTTTCAGTTAAATGAAAAGTGAATCCTCATAGCACAAACAAAATGGGATCATTGGAAATCAGAAGAAATATTGCCATAACGATAACTCAGGCTAAATTGAGGACAGGGAACACATTTTGTTTAGTACGTACATTCTTTTTTATTTTTATTTTTCAATTGTTTTGGTAGACATTCAATGTGAAATTTACTAAAATCCTTCATGTGAATGCTTTATCCATTACTTCCAACTTAAATTCAAATAATTAAGTTATATTACCTCTGGAGCATTGCTCAGCTGCACCTCACCAGGTGCACAATGCCGAACCGAGAGATCAGGATGAAACGGGTTGCAAAGAACAGGAATCAATGGACCAGATTGATTGAAATACAAGGGCCCAGCTTTGGGGGAAAAAATAACATTAGAGATATTGTTGATCATGACGTCAACTACAACGACAAGCTGGTAGGTGACATTTTTGGATTGTAATAGGGTTTCTTGGGCGGTTGCATTGTCCACACATGGGAGTATATCATCTAAAGCTGTATGTGCAGTGGGGTGCTGAACCCACTCATCCATTGCAACACATGTATCTGCAACCACACTAATGAATTTAGAAAAGTAGTTAGCTATATAGGTTAAATGTACAACACAGAGTTGTCACAAAAGTACAAAAAATGCTGTAACATATTCATCTTCTTATCGGAGAAGCTGTGATTAGTTGATCTTTGTACGCTTTTAGACTAATGGACTAAATTGAACAAGGATAACTATAAACAAAGATATCCTTCGTCCTCTGCATGCTCAAACAATCAAAAAGCAATTGAAAAGTTGACAACCCAATCAGCTGGAGAAGAAAGCTCACAAGACCTCATTGAAGTTTATTATTAATAAGTAAATCTCAACCAAGTCTTTTTTTTTTTACAAGTAATAAGAGAAATCTCAACCAAGTTTATAATAAATAGCTGAACTTAACATCACTTTCTGTTTCTTTTGGCAGGGATTGTTGGATCCTTTACCGTAGTGTGTATCAATGGATTTGCTTCCTAAGCTTCACTAGCTTGAAACAAAAATATTTACAAAAGCCCGAGGTAGAACCCTTGGGGGGGGGGGGGGGG
>QEOT01006312.1:2083-13764 GCA_003123785.1 Pterocarya stenoptera | reverse complement strand
AAAAAAAAAAAACAACCATTGTACGTCTTTACATTTTCCCTCTTGATCTATGGCCCTCATCATGTCCAAGTTCGCGGAAAGAAATAACAGATGAAACCATGGACATAACTGACAAAAAATAAATATAGATGTTTCAGAGAAGAAACAGTACTACTTCTCTGCTAGAAAAATGAGTCCCCCCATCAGCAAAGGGACGTAATAATTAAGGTGCATAAATGAGACAACCTACTTTTAACCTAACAGGCTTTAAGATATGCAAGAAATACTCATCGATCTCTGAGTTTAGTTTGAAGGGTGCGTTTGCTTGATTCGGCCGGCCAGCTATTCAGGATAAGAAAGCTAGCTCACAAAGTCAATGTGCAGATCATGTCACTAAATGAGGGTAGAGAATATTGGGCCATCCAAAATTCAAAGCTCATATTAATGCACGGCTATGATTTAAAGTAAATATCTTTAATCAAATAACTTCATCAGAAACTTTCGTGATCTTGTTTTGTGGTGAATTCCTTTCCAACCACTATAAGTAAGAGGAAAAAAAAAAACATGAAAAAGCGGCATAAAAAAGTTGGCGTGTTCCACATACAAACAAAGGAAACAAGAGTAAAAGTAAAATGTTGCTTTGAGTTGTAGCTAGCTGGGCAGATAAAATCAAAAAACCGACCTTAAGCGTAAACCAGTACTCCACGACATGATGATGATGCTTCTTTGAATTATGGACTATGTCTTGCTAATCAATTCTGGTCTTTTTTACACGCAAAACCCTACTAAGGCAAGCAAGCATGTCTGGTTCGTTATTTTTCTAATTTTCTTGTTTATTATTCTCGATCAGACGTTATATATATATCAATCATCCTCAGGCTCTCTGATCATGAGGCAGGCAGGCCAGCTTGCCTCGCCCTTTCCATTATTTTAATTTTTAAATACTCTTGTTTGCGGATGGAGTATGGCCAAAAATGCAAATTACAGTACTACTATATATGTATATATGGAGATGGAGTTTTTTTTTCTCTCTCGGGGGGGGGGGAGGGAACTGCATGCTCTATAGCCGGAGACGTACACATGCATGTTGCTCATGATGTTCGGCGTGATCATGTCGCAGTACTGATCGAGTTTGTTGTTCATGATGTTCAGCATCAGGAAAGACATAATTTTCTGTTTTTTGTTTTACATCATAAATAAGAAGCAAAACTTTAAATATAATTTATATCTTAAAAATCTTAGAAGATCATGTTGACATAGATCAAGAGAGGATAGCTCAACGGCAGCTAAAAGGATTGTTAAATGTAATATTCAGATCAGCGAGCGAAGTTCCACCTAATCTCCCAAATCAAAAATAAAATTATTGAATTGGGACGTTTGAACTTGGGTCAGTTTCATGCACCAGGTTCAGATTTTTATTTATTATTTACAAGAATTAACGCGCGTAATGCAAGCAAGACACATGACATGATGATGATAGTACTCCGAAATTTATTGGCCCTGGTTTATCAATTTCTTTTGCTGCACTGCACGTACATTCCATATATAATCCTTAATATTTAACGAGCATCCGTATGTATTAATTAATTATTTAATTGAGGATCTAATTTTGCTTAAAAAATGCTGGATTTTCTTATAATTAATTTGTCAAATCAGCACGCAGCTGCGCATGCATACCCACATGACCTTCATGTATACACATTGGCCTTTTTCATCAATTGTTGGTTTGGATCAGTTGGAACACTCGAATCACCGGCCAGTACTTTCTATCTGATCTCTCTGTCTGTTTTTGTCTGTTCTATTCGTTTTAAGGAAGAAGATCGAATAAGAGAAAAGTCATGCATGAATGCATGTGCTTGAAACAAAATAACAGAGAATCTCGTGATCATCAGTACTGTGTGTAAAGGAGCCCCCATTAATTTGGTGGAGAGTGCGCGCATCTGATCAGCAAGAAAAATCAAAATTTTCTGTGCCTTGATCAATTTTGGTGGTAATGTAGATCATCTGAACAAGAAAGAGACAAAATAAATAATTAAATTTTTACTAAGAGGAAGAAGAATATTGTGCAATTGTTCTAACCAATTATTAATTGATATATCACGTGTTCGATCGATCTCAAGAACCGGGTCGAAGGGGTTGGGGGGAGGGGCCGGAGGGCTGTGCAATCATCTTGTCAAAGTTATAGGCCTATAGATAATAATGAAAAAAAATTAAGTGAATTGCAAACAACGGTTTTTTTATTTTATTTTATTTATATTTTTATATTTTTTTATGCAATAAAGATAGTAGGTCCCCTTATGGCAATAAAGCACAATTCTAACATATTGATATAACTATATATATATATTTATATATAGGGGTGCGGCTACTATGCTGCCTTATCTTTATCGTCCAGCGTAATTTTTAATTTTTATTTTTTAATACATTTAAATATTTTAAAAAAAATTCAATACATTTAAAATTACTTTCTTAATCATTAAGTAAAAAAAAAAAAAAATTAGTAAGCGGTCTAATAGAGTGATACAAATGGAAGGATAAAGTAGTGTTTTCCATATATATAGATAGATATAAATATATATATATAAATTAATATTGCGATTTGATGAGTTGGTCCTTAATTCTCCATTGATAACGGATGATCTCATGCTCTTTACTAATTCCATAAAAATAAAATACAATTAAGGCTAAATTAAGTACCACTGTATCTTAATTTCCACTCTTCGTAGTGCATCAGATTCAAGTTTAGTGATGGTCTGTTCCAAATATTATATGCACCAAGCTGGAAAGATTAATGTATTATTGGATATGTTATTAATATAGAAGATAGTGATGCTCCAGTAAATGCCACTGTAGAGGAACTGTAGGGATTGTATAGCTATTTTTTCTCAAGTTGTTACAGAATTTTATTCCTTTTTGATTCTCAGAATATTGTATAAAGTGTGTATAAATACCCATTGGAATGCAATGAAATAACTATTGAATTAAAAAAAATATGTTATTCTGTTATGGTATCAGAAGAATTCGACTCACAGTCTCATGATCCATGGCCTTAGCTCCTCCTATTGCCTCTCCAAATCCTTCGGTCATGTCCTCATTTTCACACTTAGTCACCACCAAGCTCACCATTGATAACTATCCAGTACTATGGAAAGTCTAAATCTCTGCCTACCTCAGAGGTCAGGATCTTCATCAATACGTCGATGACACACTCTTAGCCCCTTTTGAATTTCTTCCAAACACTCAACCTAACCCAAATCATTCTTCCTGGAAAAGAAATAACCAACTAGTGCTTAGTATTTTATTCTCATCTCTCTCTGATTCAGTTCTCGGGCATGTTGTTTCCTCAAAAACTTCTCGTGAACTTTGGCAATCCCTCTCATCTCTCTTTGCTTCTTACTCTCAAGCCAAACAATTTCAAGTTCGATCTCAGTTAGCAAATTTAACTTGAGGTGAACAAAGCATTACAGATTATTTTGGTAAAGTAAGATCTATTACCGATATACTCTTTGCATTTGGTAACCCTCTACCTCATCCTGACTTTGTTACTTATCTTCTCATTGGACTTAGTTCCACTTATGATTCGTTTATTACTTCTGTGACTACAAGGGCTGAGCCCATTTCTTCTAATGAGTTGTATTAGCTGCTTCTTGTTCATGAAAGCAGACTTGCCCACAGTGCCAGGAGTTCTATCTCCCTTGAGCCCTTGGTTAACTTCACAAATGCTAGTGGGCGTGGACGTAATACATATCGGGGTGGTCGCACCGGTAGAAATGGGCGAGGCAGGTCCAACTATCCAAATCAAGGTCGCGGTAGCTTCTCCCCTGCAACACAACCACACTCATCTTACCATCAACGTCCAATATGCCAAGCTTGCCAAAAAGCTGGACATGTAGCTCTACAATGTAGGCATCGGTTTGACCATGGCTATCAGTATAGTGCACCTCCTTCATTCTCAGCTAACTTCACACAACCCAGCAATTTCTCAGATCCCATGTGGTATCCAGACTCAGTAGCAACACATCATATAACCCATGACTTCGACAACCTTAATCTCAACTCAGAGCCCTGCTGTGGTAGTGAACAAATTCAAGTAGGGGATGGTTCGGGTCTTTCCATTCAAAATACTGGTGACTCATCTCTAACCTTTCATTCTTCTTCATTCTTACTACAAAATCTTCTGCATGTCCCCAGCATTACCAAAAATCTCATCTCTGTTTAACAATTTTGCAAAGACAATTTGTGTTATTTTGAATTTCATGCTTCCTTCTTCTATGTGAAGGACATCTCGACCCCTCCTCACAAGGCCAATCCATGATGGCCTCTACGCCGTCCCCTTCGCGTCAGCCTTTTCTTCCATTTCCTCCTCCATTCCATCTGTCAATGTAGGTGAGAAAACGTTAGTAGCTCAATGGCATCATCGGCTGGGACATCCTCATCATAAAACTCTCTCCAGTATTCTGCACACCACATGTTTGAAAGTTTCTCCAAGTGTTTTCAACTTCAAGTGCACCGAGTGCCCTCCTGCTAAGAATATTAGCTTTTGTTTCCTTCTACTTTGGCCCAATCAAATAAACCATTAGATCTGGTCTGTGCTGATATTTGGGGTTCAGCCTATTTTGTTTCTGGACAGGGTTACAAATATTATCTTTATTTAGTAGATCAATACACTCGGTACACTTGGTTTTATCCTTTAAAATTAAAATCTGATGTTGTCAATGTCTTTTCTAATTTCTTACCCTATATTGAACGTCTTTTTAACACTAAACTTATCACCTTTCAAACCAATGGGGGTGGTGAATTCAAATCACTTATACCAATATGTCAAAAATTTGGGATTCATCATCGTTTTTCGTGCCCACATACCCATCAACAAAATGTGCTTGTAGAAAGAAAGTATCGGCATATTGTTGAGATTGGGCTTGCTCTTTTGGCCCAAGCCTCACTTCCATTCAATTATTGAGCAAATGCTTTTGACACGGCCGTTTATCTCATAAATCGATTACCCTCACCAACTACTAACAATAAAACACCATTTTATAATGTCCATCATCGAGATCTCGATTATCATTTCTTAAAAGTGTTTGGGTGTGAATGTTTTCCAAACTTACGGCCTTACAGTTAACACAAATTAAATTATCGATCTACATCATGTCTCTTTCTTGGCTATAGTTCCATTCACAAAGGGTACAAGTGCCTTGACCTCAAATCAAATCGACTCTATTTTTCTAGGGACGTCATCTTTCATGAAGACACTTTTCCATATTCAAACCACCAGCCCACTAAAACTCCACTCTCTCAACACAAAAATTCATCTCCCATTGGTTTACCAATTCTAAGTTTAAAACCTTCAATTTTAGGCCCAGGCCCAACCTCTCAGCCCTCTGCATCTACGAGCTTATCCCCTCATTCTTCCCCAATTCTCTCTTCCTCTTTACGATCTGAAATCCCTAACTCTCCTTCACATGGTCTCTTTGATCTTCCTCTTCTTACTTCACCATGTTCACCCATAATCACCATAGCAAAAACAAACTCCTCTCGACCTCGTATGCGAATGGATGGTACGGTTCCATATCCTTCTCGACAATGTCTTACTACCACAGTGATTCCCGAAACACCTATCAGTTATTCCAATGCCTCCAAATATCCCGAATGGTGTGAAGCCATGAATCAAGAATATCAAGCTCTACCCCAGAACCGTATCTAGTCCCTAGTCCCTCCTAATCCATCCTCTAATGTTTTTGGTTTTAGATGGGTCTATCGTACAAAACTTCATGTCGATGGGTCTATTAAGTGTAGGAAGGCATGACTTGTAGCTAAAGGCTACCATTAGTAACACGGTTTTGATTTCCACGAGACTTTCAGCCCAATGGTCAAGGCACCAACAATCAGACTAATCCTATCACTTGTTGTTGCTCGAGGGTGGCCCTTGAGATAGATTGACATCTAGAATGCTTTCCTTCATGGAACCCTCACTGATTAGGTATTCATGCATCAACCTCAAGGATTCATCAATCCTCAATACCCTAATTACGTATGCAAACTGCATAAAGCAATTTATGGCCTAAAACAGGCCCTGAGGGCATGGTTTGTCCAATTGAGTTATTAGTTGCTTGGTTATGGTTTTCAACCTCTAAAGCTGATGCTTCCCTGTTTGTGCGTACTCATGGTGATCTGCGCATGTTCCTATTAGTCTATGTTGATGATTTTATAATCATTGCCTCTAAAGCTTTTGCTGTTGATCAATTTACAAGTGACTTGAGCTTGGCTTTCCCAGTTAAAGACCTAGGCACTCTGTCTCACTTCCTTGGTCTCAAAATAACACAGATGAACAATGGACTCTTACTTTCTTTGAGAAAGTAAATTAAAGATTTACTCACTCTAAGTAAAATGTTGCATGCAAAACTAGTTACCTCACCCATGGCAGCAACCCTAAAATTGTCCAAATTTGACTCCCCTAGTTTTGATGATGTTACCCTCTTTAGAAGTATTGTTGGAGGTTTACAATACTTGTCTCTCACAATGCTTGATATATCTTATGCGGTCAATAAGGTGTGTCAATTCATGCACACATCGAAATTGCCACATTGGGTTGCTGTAAAACGCATGAAAGCAACAATAAATCATGGATTGTTCTCTCCTCTCAATCCTCTTTCAAATTACAAGCCTACTCGGATGCGGATTGGGTTAGATGCCCCGATGATAGAAGATCTATGGGTGGCTTTTGTGTTTTCTTGGGTAACCATCTAATCTCTTGGTGCTCAAAGAAACAACGCACTGTTGCAAGGTCAAGCACTGAAGCAGAGTACAATTCCATGGCATCATCAGCTGCTGAACTTATCTGGCTTCAACACTCATTTTTTGAACTTGGATTGCCTCTCAATCAAGCTCCAACACTATGGTGTGACAGCAAGATCAAGCACTTACTTGGCTGCCAATCCTGTGTATCATTCAAGGAAAAAACATATTGACATTGACTACCATTTTGCTAGAGACCGAGTTGCTGCAAAGACTCTATATATCTCATTCATTAGTTCCAAAGATCAGCTAGCAGATATATTTACTAAACCTTTGGTAGCTGATAGATTTTTCAAGTTAAGAATGAGTCTCAAAGTTGCTGATACACCCTTGGGCTTGAGGGGGCTTATTAATATAGAAGATAGTGATGCTCTAGTAAATGCCATTGTAGAGGAACCGTAGGGATTGTATAGCTGTTTTCTCTCAAGTTGTAATAGAATTTTATTCCTTTTTTATTCTCAGAATATTGTACAAACTGTGTATAAATACCCATTGGAATGCAATGAAATAACTACTGAATTCAGAGAATATATTATTCTGTTATACGTACCCATGGAAAGAATTTGATCATTATTTTTTTCTTGGGTATTAGCTAGATTACAATGAAATCACATGCAATAGCTAAATAAAGTGAACATTTAGCAAAGCACAATGAATACATGATACCCAATCGATCGGAAGTTAATATATATATATATATGTATATATACACACATCATATATATAGCGCCTTAGGCATGCGGTTGCCTAAGTTGCCTACCCCTTGAGTTTGCCCTGCATGAAAGGGAGAAGTTATTGCTCTTCTATAATTTAATTCCCTATGGACTAATGAAATCTATGGTTCTTCAAGTTTTTATCCAATCGAACCATATATTAATATATATACTCTACACATGAGAATAATTACATGAACTCAACTCCATTAAGTTTTGTCATTGCGCGCAGCAGATGACATGCAAGAATTTTTACAACATGCTAGATCGACAAGGCAAATAATTAATTGTGTTTTACTACGATCGTGCATGATTATAAAAAGAAGCTGAGTTATGGTAAACTTTAGGTATGGTTTATTCTTCAAGCAATAACAAATTCTAGTTGTTGAAAGAGGAATTAGGAGATAATTTAAACTTGAAAATAAGGATTGATAAATTGGCTATTAATAATGTCCATTCATATATATATAATGACGTCCTTATGATCAGGAAATGAAATATAAAGGTAACTAATGATCATGATTTAGAGATCAAGAAATTGGAGCGCTCCAAGTACTCTTTTTTCAATTTGTAATTATCAGTCAAAACTCAGACCACATGACTGGTCCTATACGTACATGCATGCTTAATTTCAACTGCAAATATAGAATGCTGGAAATCCACCACCGACTCACATATATACACTACAACAAAAATGGTTTTTTCCGACCAATTTATCGCGACCAAAAACTATTCGCGAATAGTCTTTTGGTCACGATAAATTGGTCGGAAAAAGCTATTTTTGGTTGCTAATAGTCTTTTGGTCGCGATAAATTAGTCGAAAAAAGTCATTTTTGTTGTAGTGATATATGTAAAATAAGCCCACATTAATCAGATTAATTTCAAGCAAAAATTAAAGAGCTAGCCAACGTACATGATGGCCGATCACCTGATCACCCAGAGGACGGTTTTAGTACCCCAAACATATTAATTAATTACCAATTATAGTGATGGGCCGAATCTCAAGTAGCTAGCAAGAGTATTATTAATAGCCAGACCATTTCGTGCATGGCTGGCTAGGGTTTCTGCTTTTAATAATTTAGAGTTTAGACTTACATATATAATTAATAAAGAACATATCTAAGATCAGTACTCATATATGGAACAATATCGTATCTCAAAGTGGTAAACACAAGTACATCATGAGTTAATAGTTTTCGTTTACTCAACTGTTGAATTCAAATTCATGTTTGGTGTTCAACGCTTGCCGATCGAATGCTCCGCACGTACGTAGACAGTATAGTACTCATGCATGCGGATACATGCAGGTACGTAGTGTCGTATAATTATGAGAAAAAAACATAGGTAGGGAAAATATTTGAGCCAAAGATTTATGTACGTACGTAATTCAGTTCGATCAATGCAATCCAAATATATATATATATATAATAGCAAATTAAAGTTTTACGTACATGCATGATCAGTACTCCAAGGCCTATTAATTAACTTTTCATGCGAGAGGCCGTAAATTAAAAGTAAGTAATTAAATTTGTTTAATTACCCGGCCCATGCACGCGCGAGACAAGAAATTAACATCAATGTGTTCTATGGAGACAAATATTAGATGACCCATGCATACCAGGTCGACAGGCTAGGACCATAAGTTATACTAATAATGGTCCATAGATAGATATAGGAGTCGTCTAAGCAAAGGCCGGCAAAGCTAGTGCGATCGAAAGACTCATGACCTACCTACCATATATTAATATAACATATACCCGCTAGACAACAAAAATTGGTGTATGGGAATTAAGAAATATATATCAGATCATTACATATTCTAATGTTGGGTTTAGATAGACAGTTCAGATAAGATAAAATGAAATGTTTTAAATAATAATTAAATAAAATATTATTAAAATATATTTTTTAATATTATTTTTATTTTAAGATTTAAAAAAATTAAATTATTTATTATATTTTTATATAAAGATTTAAAAAAATTATAATAATTAAAATGAAAGGAGAGGATTGTGTAACAAACAAAGAGTAAAGATCAGTAAATTAAGGAGTAGCACAATGCATGGGGTCCTTAAATATACAGCAATATTAACGAAAATCACTAGTACTGTAACTCCAATCTCTGTTCCTGCTCTTTTTCCTGACAAAAAAGACAAAAGAAAACACGCTTTACAGATCAGAAACAATCATAAATGATATATTATTCATATATAGTTACCTTTTCGTCCATATTCTCTTTGTATATATCGTTGCTGTTAAACTGTGGATGATTGACTGGTCAAATTACACTTCTCTCGCAGTACTGTCTCTCTCTCGATCAGTGATATTGGCGTTGCAGTATAATAGTCAAAGTTAGCGGAAGCGCCTTTAGAACCTCCATCATGACAAGGCGACAAAGATTATATATATATATATACATATGTGTGTATATATATATATATATAGGGCTTAGCAATAACATTAATTATATTTCAGTTTCGGTTTATGTTGAATTTGAAAAGCACATGAGGCAGGACAATTCACATGTTACCTTTTCGTCCTTGTATTTTTGGTGTGTACAAAATGGCTTCGCAGTACTCATTGAATAAATATACCATATATAAAAACTTGTGCAAATGAATCTGGCCTGTACTAATTAATTGCAATTACATGCATGTGTGGTACAGAAAAGACACTCTAATTCTGGACCTGATCAATTAATAACGTTATTAATAAATATATTATATTATATTATATTGAAGAAACCTTAGTAAAATGTACAGACCATAACTTGGAATTGGGAATCACGTGATGCCAATTAAGACAAAACCCCCGACCAAGCGACTAAATTAACATGATATATAAGATTCAACTTTCAAAGAAAGCTAGAAAGATCTAGCTAGGGCATTAATTTGTTGATCAAGGACTCAGTCAAATTATCAAATAAAATTTAAAGTACTGTTGCTAGTCATGATAAGAAGTGATCTTTGGTTTTGTCTAATTAACACAAAGGAGATCTGTGCGGGATGCCCTTTCTTCTACTACTCATGATGCTGGTACCCATGTCCTCGTGATCGGAAACGTCCCTATTAGCCGATCTTGCACACAGATAAAGTCCGCTTCTTTTCTTCCTGACGATATTATTCTGAGTGTACGCCAGATGACTCATATTCTCGGACCCTGATGAGCCCGTCGAAGACGTGCTCATCATCTGTTCGTACTCACAGTCCACAATTGTGGAATGGGGTGTCTCATTTGTCATCTCCTCGTCTCCCATGTCTTGTGGGATCAGGAAGCTGTCGGGGCTTAGTTGTAAAGAATTGCATGTCCTCAGGTATGGAGAGAGGTCCTTACAGTGCTTCAGCACAAAATCCACCTACATATATACATAATTCGGAATCAAAAAACGAAATTTTCCTTTCTACCTACATGATCATGTTATCAATTTTTAGTGTATAACCTTAATAATTAATTGGATCGATATGCATGTCTAAGAAATTAGTTAAATCATGATCAAAATACTTTATTAATTATAATTAATCTAACCGTAATATATAGAACGTACTCCATCACCAGATTACCTTGCACCCTAGAGAGCAATGGATGAAGGGTTCTTGGAGGCTTCTGTCACAAGAAGTGCAATAGTTCCCGGACCCCTTAAATTGCCTGTTTTGAGGTCTCTTTTTTATAAACACCACTTTGGCACTATTGATTGTATAAGCCTAATGAAGTTTCAGAAAAATTAGCAATATATATATGTTGGAATTATAATTGGAACTATTAACTTCAGTTTAATTTGGGTAACCTGAACGTTGGAGCAGTCTATGAGCTTCTGAAGGTCTTCGAGCCTGACAACATCATGATATACATAACGACGAACCTGAAGAAGTCGATGGAATCGATGTGACGGCAAACAATGGGGGCAAATACTTGTACAACAGTCCAAACAGCATATATTTTTCTCATTCTTCTTTGCTGTTTCGTGGTAGGAACACCCAACAAAGAACTTTTGCGCGTAGAGGGCTTCCAACCATGCAGGCTTCTGGATTACCTATATGCGCCATCAAAACCAAAACCATCCATGAATATGTCCCTATATAAAAACTTTGAGAGAGAGAGAGAGAGAGAGAGCATACCATGATCACATAAAAAGTTTCAGAGTCGACAGACCCCCTTTGAGCTGCACCTTTCAAACGTAGGGGTCGGTGTGAATCG
>QEOT01006309.1:71495-90878 GCA_003123785.1 Pterocarya stenoptera | reverse complement strand
GAAGGTTAAGTTTAGTGCGTATGATAGGAGTGTGGATGCCAAGATGTTTCGTGAGAAAGTCAACAAGTTGAGAAGAGGCTGGAATGTGCTGTGTATGGAGTTGGCTGAGAGCGACATGTTGACGTACGTAGTGGTTGGTAATCAATCTCAATGTACTTACTACGTGCATGAAAGACTGGATTGACAGTCATATGTAAGGCATTAAGATTGTAACAAAAGAGAATTGGAGCCGAGGGAAGGACATCAAGATCATGTAGAAGAAATTAAATCTATTTCTGCGGTGGTAAGTGTCATGGCATGATATTCTGTTTCAGAGTTAGATCAAGAAACAATGTTTGTTTCTTCGCAAACCAGAAAATATAGTTGCTTCCCAAGAAAATACGGTAGCCTGTGGTAGAGCGTCGAGTATGAGGACAATCTACCCAATCTGCATCAGAAAAGACATAAAGGTCAAGTGTAGAGTGGGAACTAAAATAAATATTAGTATCAATTGTACCATGTAAATAACAAAGGATATGTTTCACTATTTTGTAATGAGTCATAGTAGGGGAATGCATAAATTGAGAGACAAAATTAACACTATAGGTTAAGATAGGATGAGTAAGAGTGAGATATTGAAGTGCACTAACAATGCTTTGATAGTGGGCCAAGGAAAAGGGACATCACTACTGAGGCCTTTGGTTTTGGGCATCATGGGAGTACCCATGAGTTTACAATGTCGCATTTAAGCCCAATCCAAAAATCTCAAGAGCATACCTAGCTTGAGATAAGATAAGACCCTCAGGATTACAAGAGACCTGAATTCCCAAAAAATAGTGAATATGACAAGGTCTTTTATAGCAAACTGCTGAGTAAGAACACTATGAAGTTATTGAGATATGTGGAGTTCGAACCAGTTAGGAGAATATCATCCACATAAAGTAATAAAAAGAGGTTTCCCTTAGAAGAGTGATATAATAATAGGGAAGGATCAGCGAAGCTACATAAAAACCATAAGCAATGAGAAAATTACTAAATTTATTGAACCAGGCAGGAAGTGCTAGTTTTAATCCATACAAGGCTTTGTTTAGCTTGCAAAAACATGAGAGAAAAGGATAGGATGGATAAAACGTGGAGGTTGGTCCATAAATATAGCTTCCTGAAGATCAAGGAAGGCATTCTTGACATTGAGCTGGCAAATGTCCCAATGGTGGACAAGAGCTATACTGAAGACGATCCGAATGGTGCCTGGCTTGATGACAGGAAGGAACATCTCTGTGTTGTTGATACCGTCAATTTGATGGAGGCCGTTTTCATGCAAATTGTATTGGCATTTACAGCACCTGATTTATAAACTTTAAAAAAAAAAAACTTATATCTACATTTTATAACCACACATAATTCAGTCTTTTGTTAAAATCAAGTGACTCCAAATTAAATCTCAAGCTATATATGTATTAAATATTGGACTACCATCCATTCACAGCCTGGTCAATAAACTTCAGACCTTGCCCTCCGATTGGTGCATCAAATGCTCAACAGCTCTTTCGGTGCTCAAGAACCAATCAAAGGCTGTGTGAATGATGCAAGATTTGATTCCCACCAACTAAGAGAGATGGTTGCTTTTCCATTATTAAAGCTTGTGCTTTTGGATGATCTGTGATACGAGTAGGATCCCAAATGCCACCAATCTCTGTCAACATCTGCACACTGTTAATGTTTCAATTATTGGATTATTATTTTACCTCTAAACCAAATAATTTTTCTGTCCTTCTCTTTTCTCTTCCAAAATTCAACTTGATCTTCTTAAGGGTATTCTTTTTTATAATGTCTCATCACCATCACTTTGAAACTCCATCACGTGTCTAATTAAGTGCCAAAATCGTAAGGCTTATATTTTAATCTGCATATGAGAACTACTGTCATCCACAATATTTAAAGGAAACAAATCTCTGCAATTATTTCTGATGCTAAAACCAAATCCACCAACTGCATTTAGCCACAACAACTGTCCTCCAAGTTTTTCTATATTTTTTAATAAATGGGTATTCAAAATGAACACAAGAGCTTTCTCAAACCTCATGATCTATGTATGTCTCTATGCTTGTCCTGCACAAGCACCGCCATTGATGTTATTCGCAATAATTTCTTACCACAGCCCCCAAGAAAAGGAAAACAAAACTGTTTCAAATTTCTTATTTTAAACAGGAAATGCTTGGCTGATACACGATTTAAGATTTATTTCTTATTTTTTCGTTGCTGATAATCTTCTAATATGATTCATGGGGAATAATATGGTAGGAAAATGGACACTTTTCACTGTTTGGCCTGGAACACTACATATAATCCAAAACTTGGCTCACCCTCTTTTCTGTCCAATTTACCTGCTCTTTTGGAATAGTCTAGTTTATATACGTTGATGCATTTTTTGGACATGATTGAATAACCCGCGACAATGGATACAACGTTGATACGATGTTCAGATGTTCATCTTTGAAATAAATAGCAAACAAAATATATAAACTACAAAGAAAGAGAGTGTTTAGGAGCGAAATCCACTATATCATATGGGCTTACAGTCTCTCATGACTTCTTATAGCTCTCAATATAATAGACAAATAGGGTTTGAAGGAGGTTGAAAAAGATGCCGTCCATGTAGAAATTTGGAGAGCGAAGAGCCGATCCATCTTACTTAATTTGTAGAGATTCACAGAGCCCTCTTTTTTTTAAAAAAAAAATAATTGAGTTATACTTACATATCACTTGTGTCCATCAACTGTCTTCGTCTTTATCAGTTTATCTCTTCCAATTTTTTTCTCCGGCAACGGACTTTCAATAGGTTTTACCTTTAGTTCATTTCATATCCATCAATATAAAAATCCCATGAAAGCTTTTTATTTATTTATTGGGGATGTACCACCTTTGTAAGGAACTTACTAAGGGAGGTTTTTCTGATCAAGGTTCTCTCTCTTTAATCATTATTCCTGCACTGCACTAGTCAATATATCAAAAAGATCAGTAGTGGCAGGATGCCTTATCAAATTAAATAATTTCAGGGCCATCATGTACGTGGCTGTCCCTTATAATTACCATTTCCTCGTACGTACGTATCTGGAACTAGAAACCACCAGGAAAGTTTCAAACATGCACAGGACAGAAGCACCTAAAAACGCACAGGTTTTATCTGAAGAAAGTAAAAAAAGTTGATAGCTTGATCTGCACTTTTTCCTATTAAATAAGCCAAACACTTGCTCTTTTTCTTATAGGTGGAAGGACTAAACAATGCAGTTTCATCTCCCCTTATCAATAATTATATAAATTTCAAATATAAAAAGTTCTTGGTCTCTGTAAAGTACACACTGATGAATGACACATCTTGATTTTGTTGTTACTTTTAATTATTTCTCCTAATAAATAATGCAATCAGTGACAAAAAAGTATTCATCCTAAGTAGAGTGCATTGCACTTCGTCAGTTCTTGTCTTTTGAGAACGAATTAGATAGTGTGTGTGGGTGTCTAGAATTATTTAATAATCTGCTAAAAACAAACAAAGAATCTAGAATTATTTAATCGAAAGATCATGTTTTAACTTTTAAATTCATTGGAGGTTTGAAAGGATTATTACAGTACTGTTTTTGTTTTATTTTCTTCGTCTAGACTGTGTTTGTTTAATTCCTTTTTTACTAAAAATGTTTTCTATTGTGTAATATTTGAAAATGTTATGATCTATCTTGAACTTGAAAAGATGTTCATAGTGTATGAACACCCACGCTCTCGTTTGGTTATATAAATGAGATAAAATAAAAATTAAATAAAATATTATTAGTATATACTTATTATTATTATTATTTTAAAATTTAAAAAAATTAAATTATTTATTTTATTTTGAGATGAAATGGTAATTACTGGAAATGAACCGGGCCTTAAAAGTTAGAATAGTTTCGATATTAATCGACTATCCCCAACCACCCCCTTTTTATTATTGATTTTTTTTCCACTGTTTTATTATTAGAAATTAAAGAGAAAGAATGGCCTTGACTTGTAGGTTATTTCCTTGATTTGTTTTTTACTTTTTCTTTTTTTGAGAAAAAAAAAATTGGATGGATTGGTGGGTTTAGAGAATGTCCATTGACTGACATTCTTTTAAAAGTTTCTGATAAAAGTGGAGTATACCATAAAAATAATTAAGTATTTTTATAAAAGTCTCGAATTCTTTCTACTTTCTAAAAATAAAATACGTGAGGTCGGACTCTTGTATTTAGCAAAGTTTTGGTTCCAACTACTCTTGTATTAACAAGAAATTCTAACAAAAATATGTGACGGAAAAAATGGCTAAATTACTTTCGTACTTTGAGTTATACGTTTTATTCAAGAGTAGTGATATGTATTTATAATTTTACTTATAAGATTCATTTTCTTAGTTTTTTTTTTTAAATTTAAAATTTGAAATTCAGATTTTATGATTTTCAACATATCAATAACTGGTATGTAGAAAAATAAATTTTTTGTAAGCTTTTGTAAAGTACATTTAGCATTTTCCTTTATTCAAAGTATTACAAAAAAAATCTCGTGTAAAAAGAAGTAACTCAAATTCTAAAAGAAGTCTTCCAACCCATTCGCTTTCATCATCAACTCTCATAAATGAAGTAGACGAGAATTGTGTTAGATACAATTTCATGCACAATATTTATAATATATAATAATATCGATACCCTTTTATCAAGAAATGCAATACTTTGTATAAACCACTAATATTGGATACTACCTTTACTGGTTAGTGGTCTTTATTGATCACTGATCATAGCCTTATATTAAAGAAATATTCTATAAATTTGACACCATAAATGTGGCTTAAGGTTACCATGTTGTTCCTTATGTCGATTTTCACGCTTTTCTTCAGTGCCTTGATGGGGCCAAGAAGACACTTCTTTCTGGACTTAGGTTATGTTTGGGGGCAAAGATGAGAAATCTCATCTCTATCTCATCTCATCTCATCATTACATTTTTTTCAAATCTTCATATAAAATATAATAAACAATTTAACTTTTTAAAATTCTAATTCAACTTTTTTAAATTTCAAAACAATAATAATATAAAAAATAATATTTTAAACTTTCATCTTAACACTATTCGTAAAATTTTAAAAAATTCTCATCTTATCTCAACATCCAAACCTAACTAATTGCTTGCTTCAACTATAAAGAAATTTTATAAAACTAAATTCATAAATTGACATTATTTCATATAATATATTAAATCTATTTTATAATCACAAACCACATTAGTTTGTAATTTTACTTTTGTGAAGTTTTTTTTTTTTACGTTAACATCTCTCTCTCTCTCTCTCTATATATATATATATAACAACAGCAACTTAGCTACGTGGGGAAGGTACTATTTTGGGTTCATTTATCATCTCATATATATATATATATTCTTTTTAGTTGAGATATTCCTTAGTTACATGAACTACTAGCCAACAAAAGCATGTCCTCCACAAAGTCAATATGCTTCAAAACATTATAAAAAGCAATCCCACTTTTCATTGGATGGAGAAAGAGAGATGCATGAGAGGTTTGGGCACGGTCATTTGTGTGATACCATTTATATGATAGCCACACCCAAACATCAAATTTAAAAGAGAGTGGGGGCGGTGGACAACATGACTTTCCTCTTTTAGCTTTTTAGAAAGCATGCAGCAGCTACTTCCAATTTCTCTAATTTTGAAACTACTTAATTAATTCCTTCATCATTAAATCAAACAAATATATAATACTTTAATCAAATCCTTTTTTGCTTTAAATTAGTATTAGGAAACTGCACTTAGGTTAGACTCTTTTACTCATAAATTGCAAACCCTTAAACACATCTTAATGTTTTTAACATCTAAGGTAGAAGTAACTTTTGAAATGCAATGGCATGCATGCATTCATGCATGTGTAAATCTCGATCGTAATATAATGGAACAAAAATTTTAAATATGATTAAAAGCTAAAATAGTCTCTATCTTTTCGACATATTAGAGCTTATATATATATGCATATATATATAAATATATATGTTTTCGTTCCCTATACTTTTAACTTTGATCATTTTAAAGCTTTGTTAGTCAACCATTAATAACCATAAAACAGTTGTCCCAACGGCTAGCTATGGGTGGCACCGAGCACCGAGCGTACCAAGGTGCCACCGAGCACCGAGCGTACCAAGGTGCCACCTAGCCGTCATAGGTGCAACCCAAGTGATTCACGGGTCACACGACTAATGCATTACTCATGTCTCGCTATTCAAATTCTGCTTGGGCTCTACTCAAGTATTACTTGAGTTGCATGCACTTAGACCTTGTTTGAGTCGTGTTACTTAGGAGCTTTTTAAAAATATATTTTAAAATGATTTTATATTTTAAAATGATTTTTAATTTTAACAGAACGATTAAAATTAAGGAAAAAAAAATAGAAGGATTAAGATAATATAAAACAATCATTCATTTTTCTTTATTAATATGCTTAAATACTAAAATGGTCTCAGTTTTCCCTCTTTGTCGTTTCAAAGTTTAATCATATTCATCCTTCCCTTAGAACTTAAAAATAATATAAAACTCTGAAACAACTTAAAACTACAAACAAAATTCAAAAATGCAAAACCAAGAAAAATAAAAACACAAAAATACTATTATTTTTATTTTTTATTTTTAAAATCGTTTTCCTGACACGTAGCACGCCATGCAAACATCTTTACCAATATATTAATGGAATGCTAAAAATGATGCATGAAAATGTGCATGACAAATTTGTTGTTTGGTATTCTACATGAGGTTTGATCGATCGTACGCTACCATGTTAGCTTAGCCGTGTTTAAGGTTATGAATAAAATTGCCCTTTTTTCTTCCTCTCTTCTATTGCTGAAATTTTATTATACCCACCTCCCTACTCCAACTCTTCTTGTAGAGCTAATTATTGTGCAACAACACACACCAAAGATGGCAACCAAAGTAAATAGGCACACGATCAAGCAAACACACGACACACAATTTACGTGATTCGATAACTTACCTATGCCTACGAACCTGTAGAAATCTTATAAACCAAAAGAGATTACGGTCACTCAATCTCAACTCACTCTATAGGACTTTTGCTCTCTCACACAATATGCACTCAACCGACTATTATTCTCTTTGAAAACATGCTAAAAATCGTACACAATAAGTCAAATATTACATATTTATAGTAAACGGCGTTGAAAATTCTAATAGGCAACAACTGGGTCCTTCGCCAAGCAACGTGTCGTGCACGACTCGAGTGAACAACCAATCAACATTGACTCGAACGTGTATCGAGCACAACTCGAGCAAACACTAGGATTTGTCTCTCACTCGAGAACACTGTCGCGCGAGACTCGTGTGAACTCACTGGTTGAGCTTTGCTCGAGTGCTAGGTTGAGCGACAGTCAAGCGAACTCTCTGTTTCTCAATTTTCTGCTCACAAACCAGACTCCACATACACCCAACAATCTCTCACTTGGAGACTGGTTCTCCACATGCCATCCATTATTTCTAGCCAAGCCCTACCACTTCTGCAACTCACAGATCCTTTCTTCAAGCAAGAAGACGCACTAAAGTCGAGCCCGACTTCAGTCTCTCATGTACATCGCCTTTAGTCAGCACATATACTGGGCGATTCAGAACTCCCACTGCACTAGGAGTATCCAGTTTCGAACCGATCTTGGCAACCTCAGCCAACTTCTCCAAGCTTACATGAGGAATGTCAAAGCTCACTTCTTTCGGCTTCCTCATATGTTTTACATGACCAAGCCTGCATTTTTGCACTCTTGTATTTCCTTGCCCATCACGGACCCTGATATTAAATGCAAAGAATTAGATCTCTTACCAACGCACCCTTAGTGATCTTCCAAGCTCCTCCAGAGAATGCTACTGCATAACCGTCGTCATCAAGCTGTCCCACAGAGATTAGATTTTTTTTTTCAGATTTGGAATGTGCCTGACTTACTGTAAAGTCCACACGCCCATGTTTAGAAGTGTGATGCACACATCACCCACTCCCACTACATCCAGTGCCTCTCCACTAGTTGCGTACATCTTACCAAGATCACCAACAACATTGTTTTGCATGATCTCTCGATGTGAGGTGCTATGGAACGAAGCCCTTGAGTTCAACCTAGACTATACACTATAAGAGTTAGAGCATCATGTATTTCCTCAGCACTTTCTTGATTCCTATAGTTTCTCTTGATGTGGCCTGGCTTACTATAACTCCAGCACGTGATTTGATACCTAGATCTCGTCTTGCTCTTCCCACTACTCTTGTAGCTTGACCTGTCATATCCTCTGCCTTAATTGTCAACATTCAGAGCCAATCCCAAACTCGAGAACTCACCCAAGTCTCTTATACGTACCTCTTCAACAAGCATCTTGCCGCCTGAACTACTCATAGTTATTCTCATGGCCTCCCAACTATTTGGCAACGATGCCAACATAATCAATACTCTAATCTCATCATCAAACTCAATCTCTACAGAAGACAGTTGATTTGTGATCGTATTGAATTCATTCAAGTGTTGGGCCACAAACATACATTCTGACATCTTCAGATTGAACAATTTTGCCGACGGCTTTTCATACATACTTGACATTGTGTGCCACTGTTTTGGACAAGGTCAGCTGAACAATCCCCAAAACTTGACGATCTAATAGGGTCCACTTAGCATCATCTATGATCTCTAGCTTCTTTTCCAATAATGGAAGATGGAGCCTCTTTCCATAGAGATAGTCTTTGATCTGTATCTTCTAGTAGCCAAAATTAGTGCCATCGAACTTCTCGATCGTAGGTGCTTTCACTTTATCTCTAGCCATTGTTCTCTTTCAGATCCAACCTTGACTCTAATACTAGTTGTTGTGCAAAAACATACACACACCAACAATGGCAACTAAAGTAAACAAGCACACGATCAAGCAAACACATGAAATACAATTTATGTGGTTCAACAACTTGTCTACGTCCACAGAGCTGCAAAAATCTTATTAACTAGAGAAGATTACAATCACTCAATTTCAACTCACTCTCTTTAGGGTTTTTTCTCTCTTACACAATATGCACCACTTGACTATTGTTCTCTCTGAAAATATGCTGAAAATAGTACACAATAAGTCAAATATTATATATTTATAGTAAACAGTGCTGAAAATCCTAATAGGCAAAAACCGGTTCCTTCGCTCGAGTTAAGTGTGGAGTGCGCCTTAAGTGAACAACCAATTAACATTGCCTAGAGTTATATGTGAAGCGCAACTCAAATAAACACTAGGGTTTGTGTCTCACTTGATCCAACTGTTGCTTTAGAATCGAGTGAACTCATGGGTTGAGCTTCACTCAAGCGCTAGGTGGAGCGATAGTCGAACAAACTTTCTATTTCTCAATTTTCTGCTCACAAACTAGACTCTACATACAATCCAACACTCATGCATGGAGGCATATTTTTATTTCCACGTCTATTACCTTTCCCCTCTCTCTCTCTCTCCTAAAAATGTCATCTTCAATAAAAATAAATAAATAAATAAGTCTGATAACCAAAATTTAGGATATTGCCCGTTAGTATGAAAGAATGTCTTCTTTTTGTTCAAAGCAATATGTATTTTATATATAAGAAATATTTTAGTCACAAAATGATACATAAAGTAATTACATAAATTGAGATAGTTTGATGTGATTTATTAGATTGTAAAATTATTTTTATTATATAATAGATTTAACAGATTATTTGAAACCAAATCAATTTATGAGATTAATTTTATGTAATTTTTTTTTTTTTGTGAGTGTCACACTACCAATCTTATATTCCGTATACTGAATCAACCATCTAATTTTTTCCCACTGACCATTCAAATGTAAAGTTTATATAATTTTTCACTTTTTCGTAAATTATACTCACATCCATTTTATTTTTCCCTTATTGCCCAATCTTGTCAGTGGGCAAAGCCTAGTGGCTTCTCCTTTATCCCTATATTGCTCAATTTCCCCCTTTTTGTTTTGGTAATAATCTCTGGGTGTACTTGTCCTCGTTCTTAACTACTTTGATTGTCTTGTAATCCAAAATTGACTAAGTACATTAGGTCTTTGTAATTGTACCATATATTAATTACTTTTGACCATATAATTCCTTTTGACAATATATTTTCTCTTTACTATAAATTTACTTTTTCCCAATATGGTAATACTACACTTTATCGTAGATTTTATCATTTATACACAAACCTAACGATGTGTCACATTAAAAATGAACGTTCACTTATGTAGCTGATGTATGAAATTATTTAAAATAATAACCATATGATCATCAAGTGTATCTAGGATGATAAAAAGATGAAGAACTACATTTATGAAAACTAAAATTAAAAGAAAGAAGGAAGAACAAAAAATATCTTTAATTTATGAAAAATTATATTCTCAAGACGGTAGGTAGAATATACTTAGAATCTTACTTATCAAATATTACTATTTAAATAAATCTTAAAAATTAAATTTTATCATTTAAATGATATTGAGGATATATTCTACACAATAATTTGATAATGGGTGTGGCTACTATGCCGCCCCATTTTGACCATTGGACGATAGTTTTTTTTTTCATATATTTTTAACATATTTAAATACATGTAAAAAATAAAAAAAAAATACACCAATACATTTAAAATTACTTTTTTAATTACTAAGTAAAAAATTTTAAAAATAATAATCAACAATCAAAAGTGTCAAAAGGAGTAGACATAGTAGTGTTTTTCATTTAATAATATAATAACTCTAACTTCTATGGTTCTATCCCTTCATCAACACTCGACTGTTAAGACTATTTTCTATTTATTTACAAATATCAGCGCAATAAAATTATCATGATTAATAGAGAATGGATATCTACCCTTTTTTTAAAAATATATATTTGTTAGAGGTTATCACCGTCAACATACTACTACCCTAAGCCGCAGCCCACTGGATCCTGTGTAGTATACTGACCTCAGATATCACACGCGCGCGCGCGCGCACCTACACACGGGCGGAGAAGGGAAACCGTCACCGTATATACAAACGGCGAACTTGTGCGGTGATATCTAGTGCGGGCTTTTACTCACGAATGTCGTCTTTATAATGAGACGAAAAGTCACGGCTTTCTTCTCTCTCTTCAGTCCACCCTCTGCCCACACGCTCTCGGTTCTTCTCTGTTTTCTTTTGACGGAAAACAAAATTTAAGGGGAAAAAAAAAAAACAAAAACAAGGGGAGGGGGGGCAAGGAAATGGTCGTTGTAGATGATGATATGGTGGAAATGAGCATAATGGTCGTCTTTGGAGCTTCTTCTTCCGCTCGATTCCCTGGTGCTTATCCCAAAAGGTAATCTTTGAAGGTCCCCAATCTTCTTGGGTCTCTGGATTTTTAGATCTTTTTACTCTCTTTTTTGTGTGTGTCTGTGTGTGTAAGTGAAAAAGAAGAAGGAAAAAACATTGGTTTTTATGGTTTTTATTCCATGTTTCCCACCTTTTTTGAGGATTTTGGGAGATTCTTGGGCTGGGGTTATATACTGTCTTTCTTTAGCGTTTTCTGAATTTCTTTCCTGGGCTAGGTAAAAATTGAACTGATAAGTTTTATCCCCTTTTAAATTGTTAATACTCCAAAAGATTTACCTTTTCCTTTTGTTTGAGTTGGGTTTATTAAGTAATATTGTTGATTATTGATGTGCGTTTGTGGGGAATTTGTTATCTGATTGATAAATCTAGGGTTTTGATGGAGGGGAGATATACTGGGGATTGATTCATTTGATTGAAGGTGTTTATAAGGTTGTTTTCTTGAATTGTTTGTATTGGGAATGGCAAAATATTCAACCCCACCAGCAACAGAAACCATCACCCAGGAGATGAGCTGAGAAATGGGAGATTCTCTCCTCACAGCCCTTTCTATGGAGAATCACCACCCATCCACACTCTTGTCCATGGACTCCAGCACCTCCCCTCACGACGATTTGGATTTGGAGATGAATCGGCAAATCATTCTTCCCCGTCCACCGGATATCAATTTACCCTTGTCGGCTGAGCGTAGCCCACCTCCGCAGCCATGGAATCCGGACTCCTGTGATATTTTAGATGTTGGGCTTGGTTCACAAGTTTATGAGACAGAGAGTTTCCTTACTATCCCTAAGGCTGGAAGGAAATGCGCCAAGCGGGTTGATAGTATTTGGGGTGCCTGGGTTTTCTTCAGCTTTTACTTTAAACCCTCATTGAATGAGAAATCAAAGGCCAAGATTTTGCGGGACAGCAATGGAGTATCCGGGTTTGACAAATCTGATCTCAAGCTCGATGTTTTCATGGTTCAGCATGACATGGAGAATATGTACATGTGGGTTTTCAAGGAGAGACCGGAGAATGCATTAGGTAAGATGCAACTTAGGAGTTACATGAATGGGCATTCTCGTCAAGGAGAGCGTCCATTTCCATTTAGTGTTGATAAGGGTTTTGTACGATCTCACAGGATGCAACGAAAGCATTATAGGGGTCTATCGAACCCCCAGTGTGTGCATGGGATCGAAGTTGTTCCATCACCCAATCTTTTAGCTCTTGATGAGGAAGGGCGGAAGAGGTGGATGGATCTCACAGGCAGGGACTTGAACTTCTCAATTCCACTAGAAGCAAGTGCTTTTAGTTCATGGAGAAACCTTCCCAACACAGATTTTGAGCTTGAGAGGCTGGCTCCTCCGATAAAGGGTGCCACAAATCCCCACTCAAAGAAATTGCTCAATGGTTCTGGCCTGAATTTGTCAACTCAGCCATCTCACCATAGCAATGGTGATGCAATGGACCTATCACCTGTCAGCGGCAAGAAGAGGAGAGATTTTTTCCCTCATGGGAACGATGATGATTGCTACTTGGCTGTTAATCCCCCCTTGGATCAGATACCAGATATGGAAGCTCACCCTAATGAGCCACAATGGTTGAGTGACTTTAGTGGCGTAATGAAGAATGTGTATGGACCTGTTACTGCTGCAAAAACAATATATGAGGATAAAGAAGGATATCTGATCATTATCAGCTTGCCCTTTGTGGATCTGCAGAAGGTGAAAGTCTCTTGGAGAAATACTCTCACTCACGGTATCATAAAGGTATCTTGTGTGAGCATATCTTGCATGCCATTCATCAAGAGACATGATAGGACTTTCAAGCTTAGAGATCCATATTCTGAACACTGCCCTCCAGGGGAATTTGTTAGAGAAATCCCACTTTCAACCCGAATTCCTGAAGACGCTAATATAGAAGCTTATTATGATGGCCCAGGATCAGTGCTCGAGATTATGGTGCCAAAACTTCGTGTGGGGCCAGAAGAACATGAGGTTCGTGTTTGCCTTCGCCCTCATCTAGGAGGCAATGATCTTATGTTGACTTGAGATATGCGTTCATTGAGAACTGTAATGGTTATTGCCATGGATGGTGATTCATTGTTTTACTTTGTACCATACACTGTATTCTATGATATCAAATGTGTACCACACATTAGTCTGTTGCAATTTTTGCTCACTAATTGTTATGGTATTTGTGTCCATGAATCTGATCAGCTCTTGCCTGTAATGATTCTTGATTTTTGAACTTATAATCGATTCTAATTATCTGGAAATTATTATATCCGCTTCTAAATTACCTTCTTGCTTGGCTTGGAGGGAGATATATATATATATACATATATATATGTTATAAAAACGATTGAAGCAAGAAAATTTCCTTCATAAATTAAATGTGCTTTAGATAAGGTGCCAAACATGTAGCATGCATATATATTGTCAACATTCTTGTCACCAAAATAATGTACAGTACTCTCCGATGTCGTTCCTTCCCTCTTGCATGGTAGACGACATATGCAATCTCAGACTGATCAACATCCAGATATTCAAACTCTTCCATTACAAATTTACAAGTAAAATGTCTTCTTCAGTTATCTTCTCCATCAGTTTAAGCTTATATAGAATAAACTCGGCAGCACTGTGGACTTCAGTTATCTTCCCCACCAGTTTCAACTCAGTAGCATTGGTTCTCAGGGAGATATATATATATGTATGTATGTATGTATGTATTGTGTAAATCTTTCCATCACTTTGATCATGCGCTTAAGACTGCTCATGAAGGTTCAATATTGAGGTGCCGTATAATTTAATGACACATTTAAGAAAGTATTTGGTTCTGATGCGATTATGCTGGATAAGTATGGTTTCCAGCTGAAAGGAATATACAGCGAGTTCTGTCCATCAATTATCTTCTGATCACAGGTGTTCTTGCTGAATAATAATTAGGTGCTTTCATAGTACGGACATGTGGTATTTCCATCTTATTGCAAAATGTCATGTTGATTAAAATTGGTGCTTGCATAAAGCAATTTAATAGTAAAAAGATGCGAGTACTACGTCACTTGTACTATAATTTTCCGATTTTGCCTACTGTTTAATCATCGGTCGGTTTGAATTGCTTGGGGGGAGGGGTGGTTTGCTTGGATATTTTCAGCCATGAAGTTCAGTAGTGGGGCCAAAGAATCAACGTATGTATAGTCGTGAAATCTTGTGCTGCTTGGGTATGTCGGCCAGCCAAGAGATGCAGCGCCACGGTTTTTTTGCATTCAGATATTTTGGTCCATTGAGCGGTGTAGAATTCGTGTAACATCATCTTCATTCCCAGCAACAGTATGCTTGAATATGCCAGGATGGTCCTGATCGTTTACAGAATCTATCTTTACAGAAAAGGAAAGACAGGAAAGAAAAGAAAAACGTGGAATCTTGTAATCTATCTTAGGATTAAGCAAAAGTGGGTCTACTTGAGAGGGGCAAGCGAATCACATCGTTTTATAATTCTCTGCAGTTGGAAAAGAGATACACCAGACCTTCAAAATTTGACATTACCAATGGACAATGTAGCTCTCAACATTAATTACTATGATTGTTATGTCTCTTTCTTCGATAAGTGTTTGGAGAGAATGGTGAAAGACTTATAATTCCTGAGTAGTAATTGGCAATGTGTTCTTATAAGATCAATCCTTGTAATCATAGGTATTGACGCTGTGAGCAATGGCCAAGGGCAATTCAATCAGATTTTCCGAGTCTCTTTCATTTGACTAGAAAGATATAAACACAAGTTTGTGGACCATGTTGTGGGTCATAAAACTTACAAATCCATAATGGAGACTATGGTATTAGGTCGTAGAGATCCACTACCAAGCGGTGGTTATACCATCGTAGACTGCGGCTTGGCCGTGGGTGGAGAAGAAGAAGCGGGCTGAGAATGAGAGAAAAAGAAGAAAGAAAAAGAAAGAAGATGAAGTATAGCAGGTGAACCTTGGGGCGCCAGTGTGAGAGGAAGAGAAGAGAAGAGAAGGGAAAGAGAAGAGAAGGCCGCAGGTTGGAAGAGAAATGCGAGGAGAGAGAAAAAAAATGTATTTATATATAGATTTTCTTATATAGATTATACGGATGAGCGGATGAAATCTTGGGAACGTGAATTCTGCCATATGTGTTTCTTAGTTAAGAGCCGCCAGCCACCCAGCCTTAAAGGACCACAAAAATCTTAAGTGAGATTGCATAAAAACATATGTATTTTTATTTATGTGAATTCTATCAAGGGCTCATTCTAGGAACGGGGTCTGGACTAAAGGTTTATATTTGTCATTTTAATTAAAGCAATATTACTGGTTAGAAAATGCTAAACATCTTATTAATATGGAAGCTTGAGTCAGCTTTTAAAGTCTTTTTGCGCGTGTGGACTGTGGAGAGAGGACTAGTAGATAAAAAAATTGTATAAGGTGAATGAAAGTCAAGGATGGCGTCTGCGTGTTTTATATTTTTTAGTTCCGCTGCAATCTCTCTATTTGTTGTATTGACAAATAAAGAAGTTTAAAATTCTGTAATTTTCTCATTCAAGATTGACCCAAAAAGCCTAGGATTCATCCTCCAACCTAAGAGGCTACTCATCGAGGCCTGCTTGGTCCTGAGCTTTCCCATTTGTAAAAGTTGGCATTCAATACACACATTGATTTCTTTTTGTCGATGGTGGAGAGATGATGATATTGGTTTTAGGGTAGAGCTCGAAGCAAACCAATGTAGAAAATAATAGACTCGGAAGGCGAAGTATTCCCCAATAATGACTTTTGGGGGGAGAGATGATAGAAGGGATCTAGGGAACAAATTAGAACAAGTGCAAGGATTACAATTTACAAGGAAAGCAGTCAAGAGGGAGTTTTTGTTAAAATTTAGAATTGTGAACACGCATCCGTTACTATAGCGGTGTACATTTTCTCACACCCTATGTGGCGCTTTTATTTTTTTTTTTCATCTTCCTACCCGCTCGTCTCTCTCGTCTGTCTCTCTCTCATTTCTATCTCTCAATAGCTCTCTCTCCTCCCTCACTGCCTCTCTCTCTCTCAGTCCGAGTTCTCTCTCTCCTCGACTCTAAGTCCAAGCTCTCTCTATCATCCTCGTCTCTCTCTCAACCCTCATCAAAGAATTCAAAATGAAATGAATAAAATGAGAGAGTTATTTTTATTTTGAAGATATATTAGTCATTTTGCAATAGTATGTGTTGGGTGATGTTAAATAGTGACGGATGTCAATATTATTTCTAAAATTTAAATGCATCATATTTTTATCTGTTTATTTTTCACATTCTCTCTTTCATTTTTGACCTTTCATCTTTATAGGCTCTTTTATGGCATTAAACAATTTTTTTCTTCTCTACTTTGGCAATTAAGTCAACATGAAGTTTGAATTTAAACAGAACATGTGCTACAAACATTCAATAAGCCATGTGCTCCACCAGATGATGAACGCAAAAATATTACGGGTAACCGCAACAAAGAAAGCTCCAAACTCAAGGTTAAATAAAAAGAAAATATAAATAGGGGGAAGATAATCAATTTACGAGGAAAAATCGTCTCAAGGAAAATATCATATTCCAAGAAGTATAGAAATTTAGCTAGGCAAAAAGGTTGCCTGGCAACAATGCCACGATTTCATCGCGTGGCTAAAATAAGGTAAAATAAAATCGAAGTAGCAGAGCAGGCATAGGACATTAAATTTTGGCTTTGAACAAAAAATACTAATAAAAGTTCGAATCACCGAAATCCGGTAGATGCAAATAAGAAAAACCATAAATTAATCAACTTCCTCGATCTTGGGGCCAGCACCACTTCCTCCAGCGTGACCGTGACCGTGACCGAGATCATCATCATCAACTCCACCGCCCATGTCAGCACCAGCACCTTGGTACATCTTTGCAATGATTGGGTTGCAGATGCTTTCCAACTCCTTCATCTTGTCCTCAAACTCATCTGCCTCCGCCAATTGGTTGTTGTCCAGCCATTGGATGGCCTGCTCGATGGCGTCGTCAATCTTCTTCTTATCATCTGAACCAAGCTTGGCACCAATCTTCTCATCCTTCACCGTGTTCCTCATGTTGTATGCGTAATTCTCCAGTGCATTCTTGGCCTCCACCTTCTTTTTGTGCTCTTCATCCTCAGATTTGTACTTCTCTGCCTCTTGAACCATCTTTTCGATCTCCTCCTTTGAGAGTCTACCCTTGTCATTTGTGATGGTGATCTTGTTCTTTTGACCCGTGGTCTTGTCCTCCGCAGATACATTCAAAATACCGTTGGCATCAATATCGAAGCATACTGTGATCTGAGGAACACCCCTGGGAGCAGGAGGGATTCCTGAAAGCTCAAATTTACCGAGCAAGTTGTTGTCCCTGGTCCTTGTTCTCTCACCCTCGTAGACCTGGATCAACACACCAGGCTGGTTGTCGGAATAGGTAGAGAACACCTGTTCCTTCTTTGTGGGGATGGTAGTGTTCCTGGGAATCAACACGGTCATGACACCACCGGCAGTTTCCAGACCCAAGGAGAGAGGGGTGACATCCAAAAGCAGGAGATCCTGCACCTTCTCATTACCCTCGCCACTCAAAATAGCAGCCTGGACTGCAGCACCATAAGCAACGGCCTCATCAGGATTGATGCTCTTGCATAGCTCCTTCCCATTGAAGAAGTCCTGCAAAAGCTGCTGGACCTTGGGAATTCTGGTCGAGCCACCGACGAGGACAACATCATGGATGGTGCTCTTGTCCATCTTGGCATCCCTCAGACACTTCTCAACAGGCTCCATGCACTTCCTGAAGAGATCCATGTTGAGCTCTTCAAATCTGGCACGAGTAATGGTGGAGTAGAAATCAATGCCTTCATACAAAGAATCAATTTCAATGGTAGTCTGGGCAGTGGAAGAGAGAGTTCTCTTTGCCCTCTCACATGCTGTCCTCAACCTCCTAAGAGCTCTTGGATTGCCACTGATGTCCTTCTTGTTCTTTCTCTTGAACTCCTGAACAAAGTGGTTCACCATTCTATTATCAAAATCCTCGCCACCAAGATGGGTGTCACCAGCTGTAGCCTTCACCTCAAAGATACCCTCTTCAATAGTGAGAAGAGAGACATCAAAGGTACCACCACCAAGATCAAAAATCAAGACATTTTTCTCGCCAACACTGGTTGCTTTCTTGTCTAGACCGTAAGCAATGGCAGCTGCAGTGGGCTCATTGATGATCCGCATAACATTGAGACCTGCAATAACACCAGCGTCCTTCGTAGCCTGACGCTGAGAATCATTGAAGTATGCGGGTACAGTGACCACAGCATTCTTTATTGTCGAACCAAGGTAAGCCTCTGCAACCTCGCGCATCTTCATAAGAACCATGGAAGAGATTTCTTCAGCAGCAAATTGCTTCTCCTCACCCTTGTAGTTGACCACAATCATCGGCTTGTCTGCAGGGCCGGGAATGACCTTGAATGGCCACAATTTCATGTCTCCCTGAACTGAAGCATCACTAAATCTCCGGCCAATTAACCTCTTTGCATCTGCAGAGATAGGTAATTACGAATATTAGACATTTCAGTGGCATTTCTGTTTCAATGAATCATAGCTTATTCTTCTAGATATATAGAAAATGTGCGCTACCACTACCAACGCTTACAACTTCATCGCGCAATTAGAAAACTGCAGGAGCAAATCAAGTTTCTCCTGGAATTTTATATCTTGCGATGTACGATTCAACATTCAACAAGCAGCTCACTATTTGCAAATCATAAGTCCTTATCAATTTCTCAACCATTACTAAAGTTCGTTCAAATCATCTTCAATGCAATTAAATAACAATAAAATAAGATAAACAATTCAATTTAAATTAAAGTATCATGCAATGGCTTAAATCAATTTCCATAAATATTCACTTATTCCCTCACCGGTTCGAATCCCTGAGGGCCACTAGAGATTTACCTGTCGTTAACTTACCCATAGAATTAGTCGAGGTGCATGGCCCGGACAACCACGGTTACAAA
>QEOT01006309.1:44521-71387 GCA_003123785.1 Pterocarya stenoptera | reverse complement strand
ACTAACCGACCGCAAACAAGAATTTTCTCTAATATGTCAAAAGCATAAACCCGAGGTCAAAATGCCAAAAATAATAAAGGAATCACACAGAAAGAAAGCTAGATCTAAATGTGTTCTGGAAACTAGACATATAGCAACAAACATAACAATTAAGATCTAAGAACAGCGAAAGAAAAAAATGTCAGAGGAGCTCAGATCTCACCAAAGACGGTGTTGATAGGGTTCATGGCGACCTGGTTCTTGGCTGCATCACCGATCAAACGCTCCGTATCCGTGAAGCCAACGTAGGACGGCGTTGTTCTGTTACCCTGGTCATTGGCGATGATCTCGACGCGGTCGTGTTGCCAAACTCCCACGCACGAGTACGTGGTCCCGAGATCGATCCCGATCGCTGGGCCTTCTCCTTTGCCGGCCATTATGATGGTTCTGTCGACGGAATGAAAAGAATAGAATCGAAAGAGAGGAAAGAAAAATCTGAAAGCAAGCTAAAGAAAACAGGTATAGAAGAGCTAGCTAGGGTATCAATGAGTGGAAGAAGATCGTAGCTGAGCGCAATTTATATAGTGTTGGGATTATGGGTTCGAGAATGTTCTATCAGTATTTTTTAAGTTTTGGAGACGTCCGATTTCAAATGGAAACTGACGTGTTCAGATTGTTATGATGTTTGCATTCACCGTCCATGTCGACTCGTCTCCGGTCCTCCCCATAAATTGTATTTTTAAAAATAAAATCTATGTAATATAAGAAAATACTAAATCCATTAAAAATAAATTTATATATTTTCCTTTTATAAAGGGAGTGAGGAATTTTGAATCCATATTTTTTATTTAGAGGATTGGATAATATGCTATTAAGCTCTTAACAAAAATAAATTTACAAATTAATCTGACTTAATGTAGTATATTAAATTTTAGAATAGATTTAGCGTATAATTTCAAATAAAGAGACATAAGAATTCTCTATAATAATATCACTTTATATTATTTAAATACTCAATAAATATTATAGTGCTCATTTCACATACTTATCTCTCGTCAGATTAAAGTTTCAAATCTAGATATTGTTTAAATAGAATAATAAAAATGATAAATCATATATTAATGTGTAGTGCAGGTAATTATAAATAAAATTTTCTTTTTTATTTATTGGAAGAGAAAAGCGGGAAGTGTTCATGGGTTTCAAGATAGAGTTGGGGTAAATAAAAATGGTAATGATACTCTTACTACCATTTCACTACTCCTTTACTACTTATACTATATTTGAAATTTTTTATTTTTTTTATCATTTTCTTTTAAATATTTTTTTAACATCCTTAATCATTAAGAAAAAATTAAAAAAATATGTAATTTTCCTAATAATCACTTCCTTAACCATTAAGTAAAATAAAAAAATTAATAAAAAAAATCAAATAAAAAAAGTAATAAATAAGTAGTAAAAAAGTAGTAATCCTATCATTTTTCATATAAAAGTATTGTGTTTTTTATTTTTTATATTTAAAAAAATACACAACAAATGAAAAAAAAAATACTTTAACAGTGTCAATACAAAAGCTCGGTAGTTTTTATCGGTAGATGTTGCATTATCCTTTTAAAAAAGAATATACTTGCACATTCTATTATTATATTAGAATTACTCTTTTGCTAATTAGTATTTCATTAAAATAAATTAGAGTTGTAAGAGGAGGAATTAGGGAATTCTAAATAGGGTCGTAAATGAATAAAGCTATTTGACATACTGCTTGAGATAAGTCGTCAAAATTTAAATTGTATCGATTTATAATGAGAATATTTTTTTTCATTTAAAGAGATTATTGGAAATCATATTTAATATAGTAAACATATTATTTGAATCCGTACAAATATTATCATTGAAATACTAATGTTTAAATTTTATAAAGATATCAACAAAAATCAATACTTGTAGATAAAGTTATAGAATACAAATAACCTATTTTAATATTCACTGTTATTTAATATTTTATTATTATTTTTATTATTATTTACAAAATATTTAAAAATATCTCCCTACCTAAATGCAATGTTAACCATCCGCTGATGCAGCAAAAACTTGACTCATTTATGTCCCTAAAGTTCTAAACAAACTTTATTCCAATGAGTGTATTGTTTGGAAGAAAATAAAAATGAATCAAATATCTAAGTCCATACTCTTTGAAAAAATAAAGGAGGCATTATATCTAAGTAGTCTCTTTTTTTTAGTTTATTTTTATAGATGAGGTGAATTGAGATGAAAATAAATAAATAAAATATTATTAAAATATATTTTTTAATATTATTTTTATTTTAAATTTTAAAAAAAATTAAATTTTTTATTTTATCTTATGTAAAAATTTTATAAAAAATTAATAATTAGATGAGATTAAATAAAATGAATTAAAAATTATTTTAAAAATAAATGAGAGTACTTTGTTTTCCCTTCTCGAAGTTTCCAGCTTTTATGCAGTAGGAAATTAATGTGTTCAGGTCCGCGAGCCGCAAGTTTGGGGGCCAACGACAACCCGTCAAAGAAGGAAAAGAAGATTCTAAAGGAGCACGAGGAAAGACTTTTTCTTTATTTTCTTAGCTGGCCACCTATAATGAGGGTGCATGTGGCTCTGGGCTCGGCCCAGCTTTAAACTATTCATGGGCCATTCAAGGTGCGTGCTACTTCTGGCTCAATCATATAGACGGAAAATAATTATATTTTTATTTAAAAATATTGTATAAAAGGAATATTCTTCAATTTTAGTAGATAAATAATAAACACAATTTAAAACAATAGGGGAAAACTAGAGATGATAATGATAATCACAATAACCACATAAAAAACATTCCCTTGTAATTGCTTCATATTCACTTGAGGAAGCTCCACTAGTGGCAAGTTTTCTTTTTGTTCTTTATTTCCGTTTTGGAAAAAACTTCGAGCCGGATAGGTTTGAAACCCATTTTCACACTCCACCAATAAACAATAACACAGGCATTCTATAGAAATTCTCATTACAGTAGCATACACTCCAAAACGCCTCCCCCTTTCCCCTCCCTCCCCATCTGCAAGACACACAAAACCTGAAGCCCAAAAAAAAAAAAGTACGAAGCCGAAGCTCCCTCTCCCTCCCCCATCTGCGCTCGACACCAACGGAAGGTAGCCCCTGCAAAATCTTCTTTAGTTTAAAGCTCCCTCATGCCGAAGCTCTCTCTCCCACCAAAAAAGAAAAGAAAACTTGCTTGATCAGATCCCACTACAGTCACTGATGCTCTTGGAAAACTTTAAATGGAGTAATTCACCCACATGGTTCATGTGTTTTGCGCAATAATTGCTTGCCTGCCTGATCAAAATGAATGCTACGATGTGCTGCTTTTCCCCATTCCTAGCGAACCCAAATACCCATTTTGACATATTTTCTAATATCTTGATACTGAAGTCAATTTATAAAGATTGACATGATATTTTTCAAATTTTTTTGAAAAGGGTATCTTTATAAAATAAAATTTATACATGTTTCTATCATTTTCATACATACCCATGTATTACATTGATAGTGATGAAACTTGAGCACCTGTGTGCCATAGTTTGGTTATGCAACCCGGTAGATTCTGAGATACAGGAAAAAACAAGGAATTAATCCAACTAGGATGGGGGGATGGGAATGGACCTCTTGAGAGTGACTCTCCCTAAGAAATCTGTCCAGAGATTACTCCATTTTGTAAATGAAATTCCATGTTGATTTCTCAGTTTGGGGAGGGAGACGGGAGAAAGAAGGAAGGGGAGATGTTTTGGAGTACATGCAACTGTAGTGAGAATTTTTATGAAATGTCTACGTGTCATTATTTAATTGGTAGGTGTGAAAATGAGTTTTAAACCCATCCGGCCTGAAGCTCGACTCTTCCATTTTTTATTTGGTGAAGTTGGAAATTAAATAGTTTTTAATTGAATGATATTATACATCACATTTTTATCCCACTTTCTTTTTATTATGTAAAATGTGACACATTTATCATTATTAGATGATAAAGAATCATCTAATAGTAATAAATATTCCACATCTTATATAGTGAGATAGTAATGTAGTGTATAGAATTTTCTTTTGAAATCCTAGTGGTCTCTCATATTTGCTTTCAACTTGTGAATATGTCTTTCGCATATAAAAACTCATTTCCTTACAAACTGAGGTGAGGGAATTCCTCACACTCATCTTTCTCTCGCTACAGTCTTTCCATTTAAAAGTTGAAGGCAATAAATGAGAAATTCTCTCCCTTGCGCCTCCACCATGTGCGTGAAGGAATTCCCTCCCTCTCACTATCACACTTCAGTTCATCTCAACAGTTGTGGATCGGAGTAATGATGGGCTCAGTACGGGTTGCAACAGCTTGTTGCCTTACTAGTAGTTACTTAAGTAATTGTGGGTCGAGCCTTGGTCCATTGTCTTTATGTTCTTTAAATACGGTAAGCCATTCAATCCAATCTAACTAATGGTGCATGGCCATTAGTTAGCTACAAGTTGTCAGTATATGTAGTGGGTTTTCCCTTTTAGAAGGACAAGTTCAATCTTAATCAAAAAGTTACTTTTCCTTTCCTACCTCTCTCTCTTCTTCATCTTCCCTAAAGGTTGCTCCCCTCGAAGGAGTTTGATTCTAGAAAATTATCGTAACTATTTGAGGTGTGTTACAAATTGGTATCAGAGAGACACTGGTCTCTATGTTATCAAAATTTATAGAAGAAATTTTTGCATCATTATTCAAAATTAAGGAGATGGTGGAACAACATCAACAATGCTATCAAGTTCTCCAATAGCATATTACTAATTTTCAAGAAAGCCACAATGAAACGCACTAAGTATTCCAATAGTACGTAAACAAAATTGCGAGCAACTTTCAAGAAAGCTACAACCAGTTGGAGGATCAAATCTGTGAAATGCAGGAAGAAGAAGATGCAGTTACTGTGGAAGAAAAAGAGAAAGGTCCAGAAGATTCAAGTTATCGTCCAGAAGAAGGACCTTAAAACAATCCGTTTGTTGGCTCACACCGCCTGCAAAACCTCATTCTCCACCATCAGAATCCCTACATTTACTTCGAACACCCGAGATGGGAGTTTGACCCCAATAGGGGTGTCGACTTTCTGCCCTCACCACGAAAACCCATTCTCAAAATACAGTTTTTTCCTCTATTTTCATAAATCATCAAAAACTCATTTTTATTTTCTAGTTTGCCCCTCATTTTCCTTTCGACAACCTTGTCCCTTGTCATTTTCCTCCACTCCTTCAACCTAACTTTTGCCTGGCACTCCCTCTTCAAATTTAGTTGCATATCAAACCTGCAAACCTATCAACTCAATCACATAATAGAGACCCCAAAATCGCAAGCCCTAGTTTCTCAATCCAAAGAATCTCAATCTCCCACAGTCGACGACGAGTACACCCAATGTAAGTCTCTCATTATTGTCCTCCACGATCGGTTGGCCAACCACAACCTCGCATGGTCCTTTATCTCTTTTTGTGGGATTCTCATCTCGAAAAAAGCCATTTACAAGAATCGCCAGTGTCTCTATCTCTCAGAACAAACTGATGGCAGTGTTCCAAATACCCTGGCCATTGCATAGTGTGAGGTTGTCAAACCTAGGTTTGCAGTTGTAGCCTACAAAGCAGATATCTCAGATCTACAAGGCTGTGTTCAGATGCTTTAATTCATCATTTATCCATTCAAATGCAAATACCATAATATTCCTCAACATATATTCCCTTAAATGTAGGAAAATAAAGAGGAAAAGTTTTCCCGTGTATGTGATCTCACCTCAATAAGAATGGAGATTCCCTTTGAATAGTTAAATGTGCCATTCGAACATTTTGGTAATTCCATTCAAATAATTTTAAAAATCGTTTGATCTTGAATATGTAGTGTTTGAACGGTAATATACTCGTTTGAACATGAAAGTTTCGAGATAGCGCCTAGCTGCTCTATGCTTATACAATTATATTATATATATAATATAGTAAATATAATGTACTAATATTATTATAGAGTCCTACTACACCCACCGAGGATGCGTCCCGATAAGTGCATTTGGATTGGATTTTTTATTTTTTATTTATTTTTTTCATTCATTTTTTTTATATCCTTATACATTTTAAAAAAAAAAACTCAAAACATCATTCAAAAACACTTCCTTATTCACTAACTAAAAAAAAAAATTTATCTGGACCCATATGTCGAGACAAGTAGCATTATTCATTATTATATAGTATATAGTAGTATACTATAGTATAGTATTTAGAGGTATAGTATATAGTATTTATTAATATACTATTATACTAAATTATACTATATAGTAGTATGCTATATATATTATAGTAGTGATATATATAGTAATAATTATATATAGTAGTAATATACTATCATACTATATAGTAGTAGGTTATATATAGTTATGTACTATATAGTAGTTATATATTAATTACTTTATATTATACCATATTCTAACTAGTATATTATAAATACTCGATTCTATATTATAAGTACTATAGTAGTTATAATATATTTTACTATATTATGGAAGCTTCATGAATCTACAGTTCGAACGGAACAATTGTTGTTCGAACGAGAAAGTTTGGTTCGAACAGATGAATTCATTCTAATAAGCCATTCAAACTTAAAAATACTAGTTCAAACGTGATTGTTTGAGGCATAAGATCTAGTTCGACTATCAAACGGTTTCATATTTTCATAAATCGTTCAAATACTCATCATCGTTCGCCATCGATCTCCGTCATATTTCGACCTTTTTCTACCATCTAAGAGGTATGGCCCACCATCCTTGTCTATATGGGCTTTATATTAGGACAAAAATAGGTTGAAAATTTGGTCGAATTTCAAATCGAATCTGACCCCTTTTTTGGCGTTTTCGATCTGCCACACACGGCATTTGGCCGTAGAAATGATAGACTAAAGCCTAGGCTTCACTCCATGTAAATTTGTATACTTAAAACCAACAATTCTTGATAAATCGTTGGTTTTTTGTTTCGGTTATGAGTCGAATCAACCATGGATTTTCATTTGTTACCTCATTTGAACAGTTTGAAAACTGAGTTAAGTATTCATTTGAATAAATTTATTCCGTTCAAACGGATAAACATTAGTTTGAATGTTATTAAATTATCAAAATGATTGCTATATGATGATGTTATTCTAATAAGATATTTATTTGTTCGAATGTATATAAACCGTTCGAACAAGTGTCTCTTTTGTTCAAACAGTATTATTTAGCATATTATGTTATTCATTCGAACGGAATAAATTTATTTGAATGAATAGTTAACTCATCTCTTTTTGAAAATGTTTGTTTGGAAAAAACTATTCGAACATTTTTAACATGTTTGAACTAGCTGCTCGAATTGGCTACCCTTTAGTTCTAATGTATTATTTTATATTCGAATAGTACTCAGTATAATATTTTATAACTTTCCATTTTATTTATATTCATTGTCTATAATATGTAAGTTTTTTGTAAATACAGTTAGCATTGCCATTACATTAAATAAGAGTTTGACTTAATGTAATGTGTGCAAGACCTACTTTTAAATGCAGCCTAATTTTAAGTAACTTTTCATGTTTGCAAGGCCCTTATACTAAATATTATACTTAATAAAAAATCATACTTAATATAAAAATAATTTAAATCTTTAAATAATATTTTTTAGATTTTGCTAAATAGAGGCTTAAGGCAAAATTTAAAATGGTGTTTCATTTTAAATTATTATATTTAATATAACATGATCTAAAAATTTTATTTAAAACTTTAAATAAACTCTCATTTCATTTAAAAAAATTTAACATAATCATCTATATTTCATTATATTATAAGTAAAACCACACAATTTAAATTAGAAAAAATCTCCATAACCTCCTACTATTCATACAATCTTCACACACCACACTTTTTTTAATTTTTTTAATCTTTTTCTTTTATCAAATATTTATTATATGAATAATGAATAGAAAATTTGAAATAGTTTAAAAAGAATAAATTTAAAAAAATATTAAAAAATTTAAAAATTTAAAAAAATATAAAATATGGAGTGTAGAGAAAATTGTGTAGCAAAACTCTTTAAATTATACCTTAGGTCTCAATTTATATTGGGCTGCCCCGTCCTAACTTGCCAATCCTATTATATATAATTGTATACCTTTCATATAAACCGGATCTGAGCATATAAATTTATAATAGATCATAAAAGAAATAACAAATTAAAAACGTGAACTTCTATATGGGTTTATACAAAAGTAAATTAATAATAAAAGATAATAATTTATTTTTTTCCATTAAAGGAATGCCCACTAGATTACAAGTCTGCAAGAAGATTCTTGCATTATGAAATGATAAACTATCAACTAATTTACTACTCTTAAACTACTATTGAAAAAATAATATTTTTCTTTTAAAATTGATTATGCATACTCTCCTTTAAAATTAAAAAATAATTAATTTTTCTCATTATAATTACCTCTTAATTAGTTGAGAATCATGCAGTACTCACTCCCCTTAATTACATATATTAATGTTAGAAGATAAGTGGCTGATGAGGGACCAGATCAGCATGCAACACTTTGGACAAGCTTGAAGGGTGAGGTGAGATAGAATTTTGTTAACAGTAATAAAATAGTTTGTGAATAATAGTGAGATAGTTTGAGTGATCCGTTTGAATAGTGAAATGAGATGAGATAAGTTGAGATGATTTGTGAATAGTAGTGAAATTGTTAGTTAAAATGAGATGAGATGATGTGAGATGGTTTATGGGATTTTGGAAAATGAGAGAGAGAAAGAATTTTAAAAAAATATTATAAAGTTATAATATTGTTATAATATAATTTTTAAATATTATTTTTATTTGTGAATTTGAAAAAGTTCAGTTGTTTTCTATTTTTTGTTTGGAAGTTTGAAAAAGTTATAAAGAAATATGTAAATAATTATCACTAGTATGGTATGAAAAGGCATCAGTCACATGCCTATTCTACATCTAAGTATTTGGTAGACCTATATCAAGTATCTACGAAGGAAAAATGAATTTTATTGACTATAAGAATCCAGAATATCATTTAACTTATTTTAATAACCCAAATGGGATGACCTAACCCATCTTGATGTTTCTAATTTTTTTATGAATCTTAAAAAAGACAATGATATTTTGATTACTTATGCATGCGGGCACAACAATTAATTTTCTCTCTTTATTATGTAAGCACATTATGTTTGAGTTGTTATCTTTTAATACATCTTGTGAAACTTTATTTTGCATTAATACGATTTTATAAATATTTTTGTTAGGAGATATGGGTTCTATTGATACATGAACCAATTTCAAGATGATTGGTGAAGATATTTATCTGGCAGACAGTTGTACAAAACATACAATTCTTAATGACAATAAACATTTTCAATATTTAACTTTAAATAGAGTGAATGTCAATATAATATATGGTTCATCAAACTTAATTAAAGGCTCTGAAAAACCCAAACTCATTTTATGAAAATGAACAAAACTTTGAATTAATGATACTTTGTATTATTCAAAATCTAAAAGAAATTTACTCATTTTTAAATATATTCGTTATAATGGATATCATATTAAAACCAGTAATGAAGGCAGCGATATTGAATATCTTTATATTACAACAATAAATTTGAGACAGAAGCTCATACTAAAAAAAATGTCAAAATTTTCTTTTAGGTTATATTATACAACAATGAAAACAACTGAATAACATGTTATAATACACCATAAGTGCTCTGATGAATCTAATCCAAATATATTTATACTTTGGCATGATTGTCTTGGTCATCTGGGATTAATCATGATATGTCAAATAATTGAGAATTCATATAAACGTCTTTAAAGATCCAGAAGATTCTTTTACTAAGTGATTATCCATGTGTACATATTCCATATAAAGCAAATTATCAGACCATCCCCTTACAAGGTAATTACAGAATCTCCACCATTTTTTACAAAGAACTCATGGAGATATATGCAGACCTATACATCCACCATGTGAGCCATTTAGGTATTTTTATAGTTTTAATAGATGCACCAACTAGATTGTCACGTGTTTATCTACTCCCTACTTGAAATGTTGCATCTGCTAGACTTCTTATACAAGTTATTAGTTTACAGGCTTAGTTTTCTAATCATCCATTCAATCTATTTGATTGGATAATATAAGAAAAATTACATCTAAAATTTTTGATAATCATTGTATGTCAATTGAGATTAATGTTCAAAATCTTATTGCCCATACACATACTCAAAATGGTTTAGTTATGTCATTTATTAAAAGTTTGTAATTAATTGCTCGACCATTACTTTTGAAAACAAAACTACCTGTCGATGCTTGGGGATATGCAATTTTGCATGCTACATCATTGATTCAAATAAGATAAATTGCCTATAATAAATACCTTCTATTGCAACTTACATTTGGTCAACTACTAAATATATATATATTTTATACTTTTAGTTGTGTTGTGTGTGTTTCCAATTACACCTCCCCAACACACTAAAACAGGTCCTCAATATAGACTAAGAATTTATGTTGGTTTTTATTTTTCCACCACCATTAGATACATCGAGCCTTTAATTGGGAATATTTTTAAGGCTCATTTTAAATATTGTCAATTTGATAAAATAGACTTCCCACCATAAAAGGGAGAAAAGTTGCTAGAAGTATAAAAATAAATAACATAGAACACTTTGATACTATCTCATCTTGATCCTCGTACAAATCAATGTGAGCTAGAAGTCTTGAGGATCATTCATTTGTAAGCTATTGCATATCAATTACTGGATGCCTTTACTAACAATAAGAAAATAGTGAAGTTTCACATTTTGCATGTTAATACTCTAGCAAAGATTGATGTCCTTGTAGAAAAATTGAATAATGCAACAGCTAAATAGTCTAAAACACGTTTGAACCTATTGGTACAAAAGATAAAATCACAAGAAGAGAAAAACACAAATTAAAGAAATTAGTGCTCCTAAAGAGGCCATACCCACAAAACAAGCAACAAGAGTAATATATTCATCCAATATTTCTGTACAAAATTCTCTCAAAATCACCTGAAGTAGAATCTCTTGAAGAGTTATTCCTTAAAGAGGAAAATGCACTTGAAAATAATGAGATCTTAATACATTATGTAAGTACAAGAGAACTATTCGATAAAAATAAAATTATTGTCGACAATATATTTTCATTTAAAGTTACTCTTGATATCACCAGAAATGATGATGGAAATTAATCAAAAACTATCGAAGAATGTCGACATAAAAATGATTAGCCAAAATGGAAAAAAGAAAATCATCCATAATTGATGTCACTAGCAAAACATGAAGTATTTAACCTGTAGTCCTAACACCTGAAGCTATGATGGTAGCTGGATATAAGTAAGTATTTATACGTAAACGTAACAAGAAAAATGAAATTTTGATATAAAAAGCATAACTTGTTGCACAAGATTTCTCGCAGAAGCCTGGTATTGATTATGAAAAAACATATTCCAATGGATGCAATTACATTCAGATTTTTTATTAGCCTGGAAGTTAGAAAATGTTTGGATATGCGTTTAATGGATGTTGTTACAGTATATTTATATGGATCATTGAATAATTATATACTAGGCTTCTGCAAGAAACCTCAAAGATGTACCGGCTTGGTATTGAATAATGATATATATTTATATATATATGAAAATTCCTAGAAGATATAGAATGCCTAAAGCATGTAATTCAAAATATCAAAGTATTTTTTCAATCAAGCTACAGAGATTTTTACATAGGTTAAAGCAATAGGATAGATGTGGTACAATCTTCTCAATTTGCCCCTAATAAAAAAAACTTCTCAAACTACAGACGAAAATCTAATAAAAAAAAAACTTGTAAATAATCCAATTTGCCCCTAAGTTTTCCCTAAAAAGTCAAATTCTTAATTTGCTATTATTGTGGTATATGTACATGATTTAAATCTTGTTAGGACTCCGGAAGAGCTCATGAAAATTGTAAATTATTTTAAAAAATGAGTTTGAAATCAATGACCTGGAAAAAAAAATAAAAAATAAAAAATTGGTCCTGGTTGGCAAATTAAGCACTTTTCAAATGTAATTATTGTTCATCAGTCAACGTATACAGAAAACATCCTAAAACAATTTACATAGACAAAACTCATCTTTTAAGTACTTCAATGGTTGTTCAATCACTTGATGTGAAAATTAACCTGTTTCGCCCTTAAGAAGATGATAAAAAGATTCTTAGTCTTGAAGTACCGTATCTAAGTGCAATTGATACATTAATGTATTTTGCAAATTGTACTTGACCTGATCTTTCATTTTCAGTTAACTTATTAACAACATATAGCTCTGCACCAATTCGAAGGTATTGAAATTAGGGGTGCCACTCACCCCGTATGGGGCGGGGTAGCCCCCTCTTCGCCCCCCGCCTTCGGCATGCGGGGGGGGGGTACCCCGTCCCGAACAATAGAGTGCGGGTGGGGAGGTCAGTCCGTCTGCCTCCCTCTACTCGGCCTTTGGCCCAGAAACCACTGAAATGGGCCTAAACTGGCCCAAAACAATTTCTGGACCATTTTGAGCCCATAAAATTATAAGTTAAAAAAAAAAAAGGTTAAAAAATCATATTAAAAAAAAAGTTACATGAATAAAAATAATATATACATGATATAAATTTACGACTACATACTACTAGTCTACTACCTAATAAACTAATAATAATAACTAAGCTATTAAAAATTTAAAAAATTGAAAGGCTAAACAATTACAAAATTACAAACATAAAAGTGTCCAAGGGACATTGTATCCGCATTACAAATCATTGAATACGTCAATACATAGTTTGATAATTCAGATTTAAGACTTGAGCAGTAAGCACATATTCATATTGCTGCGGAGGTAGACGTTGTCTGACTCTAAGTAGTCTCATATGTTGCTACAACAATAAATACTAAAATTAATACCGAAAAAATCGAAATGAATATAAATAAATCAAAATATATTAAAATAAAAAATAACAATTACCAGGTGGTCCAGATCCAGACTGATCACCACTCTCCTCCTCGTCAGTCTCCTTAAAATTCAAAACATCTGGAACATAAATATCATTTCATATCGTCCAATTTTGTGTGCATATCAATGCCTCCATCGTTGAATGAGACAATGAACTGCGGAAAAGATCCAAAATGCGCTCTCCGGTATTAAAGGTTAACTCTGAGGCAACGGTGCTAATAAAGATAACCAAGATACAAAGGGCTTATCTTAGAAAGGGTGGTACTGCAAGGGTCTTAGTCCACACTAATCTATGCTTCTTTACTGACCCGGTGTTTGAACGAGGCGTTGGGGTAGGTGTAGGTGTAGTAGATGTAGTATTACCCTTAATTGTATTAAACTCATCATACAATTTAACCAGGGTATCTTTGGCCATATCACCAGTAAGATCAGCCCATGCCTGATCGTGCATAAGTCTCAAACCATATAACATGCCTGAAATTTTTAGGGGCGATCAAGAATAACAACCACATATAACAAAATATTCAGTCTAGTCAAATCTCTCCAATACTTGTCATATTTGACCCTCATAGTCGATGTCATCCCCCTCATCCTTATATTGGAACCCATACACATGTCTAATTCTTCTTTTACCCTACATATTTGTTGACAAAATTCATGGAATGTAGAGTACAAAGAACTAGATAAGTTCAATATGACATCATAAAAAAGTCCGAGAAAATCAACAAAAGTAGAAACTACCTCCCAATCATCATTATTAGGCTTTCATATGCCCTCATGCTCATCAAAGTATTTGACATATTGAATATCTTCATCCCCCAATAATTGAAAGGCTGCCTTATATTCTTAGGCAACCTTCAACATCAAATAGGTTGAGTTCCATCTGATAGGAACATCAGTACAAAGACCCTTCTTCGATGTTATGCCCACAGTCTTCTCAGCAACCTTGAATTTCTCCAATCTAGAAGGAGAAGATCTCACAAATTTTACAGCCATTATAACTCATGTAACTGAGTTATCAACATCTTTCAACCCCTCAGTTACAATTATATTTAAGATATATGCAACACATCTAACATGCATATATTCACCACCCAAGAATGTTTTATTTGCCTTTCTAAGATAAATTTTCATATATCCTAAGGCGACATCATTAGACAAGGCATTATCAATGGAAACTGTCAAAACTCGTGTCAGCCCTCACTCCTTTATTGCGGCCTCCAAGGCCTTCTCAATCATCTCACCCTTGTGATCAACTATTTGACAAAACTTAATAATGGTTTTGTGAAGAATTCAACCAGAATCAACAAAATAGACAATCAAAGACATGTAATTGAAATTTTGGACAGAAGTCCAAGTATTAGTAGTGAGGTAAACTACCAAAACCGTTAATTGACTCTTCAAAACATCTTTATATTTTCTGTATATCTTTTTCATATCATTTGCTACAATGTGGCGAGAAGGAAGAGAAAATCTAGGTTCCAATTCTTGGACAAATTCCTTAAACCCTCTCCCCTCCATAAACTGAAAAGTAGCTCGTCTATGATTACCATACGAGCTACATTCCTTCTACACTCATCAGGATTATACTTCGTAAACCCCTTCAACATTAGACTCCCACTACTCTCACCCACCATTTTATTTTAGTCCAACATCTTGTCTAGATTGACTCTTCTCCAATAAGGTTCTTAATATTAAACTCTTCTTACATTGTTCCTCTAAATGGACCTTTAACTGGGATGTACTATATTTCCTATAGTGACATTCATATATTTTTCCACATTAATTATATTTAGCTTGGGGATTATTGGGGTTACCACCTTCTAGTTTGGTAAAGTGGGACCAAACTATGAACATAGGTTTCTTGTTTTGTGTTAGTGGGGGCTTGGGGGCGGGGCAAGGTGTACTCTCACGGGCTGGAGTAGGCTCAGTAGGGGTCAATTCTAGGGCAAAGGTAGGGATACTAGTAAGGGCATGAGAGCTATCACTAAAATTCGTTTGAGAAGACATTTCTGATTTTTCAATACAATAAAAAATTATAAAATTAAATAAGACAAAATGCAAAGCCAACACAAGTTCCACAAGATATAAAAAAAAAAAAAAACTTAATAATACATCAAACAATTAAAAAAAATATTTTCTAGTTCTAAACTAGGGTTTCGGAGGTTTTGGATTGAACCCATAAATAAATTAATTTAGGATTTTCAATTGAAACCCCTAAACAAATTTAGGGTTTCGAATTGAACCCCTAAATTGTCCTAAATAAATTGATTTAGGGATTTCAATTGAAACCCTAAACAAATTTAGGGTTTCGGATTGAACCCCTAAATCAATTTAGGGGTTCAATCCGAAATCCTAAATAAATTGATTTAGGGGTTTCAATTGGTTTCGGATTTGGACCCTAAACTAATTTAGGATTCCAAATCTGAAACCCTACAAAGTACAAACAATAAAAAAAAAAATCAAATACAGTGACAGAGACATCAATTTCAAACATATGCATAAACCAGAATCCACAGCACACAAATTCACAATCATTCCCATCCTCTATTTCTAATCTAACCCATCCTTTCTTAAATTTCCAATCCAAAACTCAAAAAAGAAAATTTCGTTTGTACATTTCATTCGAGGTCCGAACTCAGGAGTAAGAGTCTTACTTTTGGAGTTCAATGCAGCAAACGACGGATGGTGCTACTGCTCGTGCAATCGTGCGAGAGAGAAGAGATCAAGAGAGAGAGACTGAGGTCTAAGAGAGTGCGAGAGACAGAGAGTCAGTCTGAGAGAGAGATGAGGGTTTGAGAAGAAACAAGGGGGAGGGGGGAAGGGGTTGAAACTTAACATAAAATGAAACGGCGCCGTTTTGTCATGGACAAAATATGACAAAACGGCGTTGTTTCACTAATGGAGTTTTTTTTTTTAAATATATAATGTAAATATTATATATTTATATATATAACCATGCAAGGCGGGGGAAACACGGAGTGGGGCCTAGCTCCCTCCGTCCCCCGCCTTCGCTTATCTCCAGTGGTGTAGGCGAGGGTGGGGCGAACGGGGCGGTGCAGCGGAGTGCGAAGTCTCGTTGCCCACCCCTAATTGAAATTGGGGCAAACATATCTACGTTATCTTCATGGAATAGATGACATGGGATTATATTATCTAAAATGATCGAATCCTCAATTAATTGGTTATACAGACTCAAGTTACCTTTTCGATCTGCATAAAGAAATCATTAACATGATACCTATTCACTTGTGGCGCGGAATTGCTATTTCATGAAAATTTGTCAAGCAAACATTAGTTGCCACTTCTTCCAACAACTCATAGATTATTGAAATTCATGAAATGAGTAAGAAATGCATTTTGTTAATATCAGTAATTTAACACATTTAAGAAAAGTGTGATTTATCTACAATAAAAAAAAATAGCACAACAACATTATATGAAGATAATGATGCTTGTATTACACAAATCATGAAAAGCTATATAAAAAGTGATAGGGCCAAATGTATTTCGTCAAAATTCTTTTATACACATGAGTTTTAGAGGAATGATGATATTTTTGTCAAGAAAATATGATCATGTGATAATTTGGCGCATATATTCACTAAGACACTATCAACTACAACATTTAAGAGGTTGGTATACAACATTGGAATGTATTGACTCAAGAATCTTTCATCATGAAATACTGAAGATCTACATACTTTTGAGAGAAGGGGGAATACTTATACAGATTGTATTATTTTTCCTTTGTTAAGGTTCTTTCTCATTGGGTTTCCTTTGCAAGGTTTTAATAAGTCAATCCTAAAGTATTCTAAGATACAAGAGAATGTTGTGTTCTTTTTCCTTCGTCATTTGTTTTTTATTTTTCCTTGGAAAGGTTTTACCAAGGTATTTTCTTTGTGTATGGTCATTAAAGGGCAAAGAGAGTGTGTTATAAATGCATACATGAACTTAATGGTTGACCATTTAGATTACACCTCTTAGAATTCTAGCTCATTCATGCATATTCTTGAAATTTCTAAATTCATGAATATATTTTATTAATTCATGTATCATAATTTTATATTCTTTATTAGCCTATATTATTAGAAAAAGTATCTTATACAACATAAAAAATTAAAATGAATAACTCAAAAAAAAAAATTAAGGGTTGGTTTGGGGCCGAAGACAAGACTCAAAAATTTCATCCCAAATCTCTCAACGAGATAAGATATACTTCCAAACGGACAGTTTAGATAAAACTCAAAATTTTCAAAATTTTCTCCGATGTTTTTTACACTGTTCACAAAAAGGACAACTCATTAATTATGTACAGTATTTTCTGTCCCCTCCAACATTACTCCTGAACATTACTTAGCTCCTTCCAACGTCCAACACAGAAGACCATTGTCGTCCCCCATTGAAACCCCTCAAATCCCCACCCCCTCCAATGACGTCGGAATCAATTGCAGGGTTCTATGGCAGTTCACGTCTCCAACACTATTTACTCCAGTTTTGCATTGAAACCCATAGATAAACCCGTATGATTCAGAAACCCAAATTTTCGCACAAAGAGCTCCAATTGATGATCCATTGATCGACCCATCGATTTTCGCATAAGGGCTCCAAACTTTCGCATAAGATCCCCATGATTTTTAGTGTAAATCAAACGAGGATCATAAAGTGAAATGGAGATGAGAAACCCATAGAGGAAACCCTAATTACTTACTCCACAGTGTTTTTAGTAGACGATGAAAACGACACTGCAATTACCCCATCGTCGACTTCGCCACTGCGAGCTTTGCAAAAATCCACGATGAATTGATTCGTCGTTGAAGTCCTTGGGTTGTCTTTGGAGAGCTGGGGAGGGTGCAATGGAGCAAAGACTTTTTTTTCTCAGAACTGAAGGGTAGACGGGGAAAGAGATGTTTTTGTCTTTCCTTAGGAGTAGACCTTCTTCCCATGACAGGCAGTATGATGAGACAGACGGTGGGACCCATGACTTCTTCCATTCCCTAAAATGTCAAAAATCTCATCTCAACTTTACTTCCAAATACATCTAATTGTGGGACGCATAAACTTTTTAAAACCACATCTAAAATTTTAACTCATATCATATTCACACTATTCACAAAATTCTCAAAATTCTCGTCTCATCTCACTCCCCAAATTAGCTCTAAATCTTTTACTATTATCTTTCAATTGTTTTCACTATTTTCAACAAGTATGTTCTTATATTTCTTTTTAGGAATTTACTATTTACTATTATCTAATATTCACTCTTACACCTCACACCTATAACTTTTTCATAATGTGTGAGAGTGTTTTTTATAGGATATAGATATATTTTTCATAAAATATGTAGTGTGGAGTGGTGAATAGTGATTAATAAGAAAATTTTTTATTGTTTATATTTTGTTTCTAAAGTGATGTTTTTATGATGAGCAATGTTACTCAGTCACCTAAATAGCACCGCTCCAATTGACCACCTGGCCAATTTGGCTTTTTTATTTTTTATTCATATTTTTTTATGATTTTAAAATATTTTTAAAAAATATAAAAAATATTAATAGTTACTTTCTTGACTATTAAATAAAAAAAAATAAAATATATGAAGCGTTAATATAAAAAGATAAATTAAATAGACAAAATAGCATATTTCTTGTATGATTTGGTGGCTACGAAGGAATTGAATTTCACAGGGATTTTGGAATCCTAGGCACGGATTTTGTGGGCAAAATGACATAATGGTAGTGTATCAGGGGCCCATACACATGGACTTCATTTTCAAGCACTAAAATCTGACAACCACCGAATCAAAACTTAAAACAAAGCAAGACAGACCGCTTTTATTTTCGCAGTTAGTACTTTGTCTATGCACCTACAGGTAACTGTAAAGTGTAAACTCCAAAGGACGTTTGCTTAAAAGCCTCCTCAGATTCCGAAATCCCATCAACACCAAACCCCACCATTCCTCCTATACTCACGTCCTTCCTCTACTATAAGTAAAGCATAACCAAATCATAGGGCAAAAACTAATATTTATTTAAAAAAAAACAAAAATCCGAAAAGGAAAAAAAAATTATAATAATAATAGAAATGTAAAAGTCAAATACAAAACCGATATTTTCCTGTTTTTGAGTTTCAGATCATGCTTTCCGGTTTTTGGGTCTGTAAATTTCCAGGTTTTAATCCGAAGACGACTAGGGCTGAAGTGGCGATGTCTGTAGGAGTTTGCGGGAAGCGTGTTGGATTCGAAGAGATTTTCGGATCTTCGTCTCCGACGTCGTGCTCCGCTGCTAAGAGACCTAGGTGGTCTAATTTCGGATCCGGGTCCGAAGACACGGTCTCTCTTCTGCTTCAAATGTTCCCTGACTTGGACCCTGAGGTATTTTTCTGTGATTTTTAGATATTATGTTATTTCTTTCCCTAGAATCAAACACCCTGGGCTGCAGCTAGAATTTTTATTGTACATTAAAAAGAGGTGTTCTTGTTTAAATCGGTAGTATTATGTTTAAATCGGTAGTATTATGCTTTGGTGTTGCGTATGAATTGCATTTCGTTAAATTTATAATTCCTTAAAAAATATGCTAACATAGCGGTTTTTCTTCACTTTGTAATAAAAAAGGAATTTTATTATCAGTGGTTTTCTTGACTCGAGATGTTTGGGGTGTGCTAAACCATATTTAGTTAGCACTAATGTTGTTACCTGTTCTGGTACCATTATATACATTTCTTGCATTCTTGATATCCAGAAATATGCAATTAACGCGCGCTTTATTGGAAATTAAGGGATGATGTTGGCCAGAGAGAGGAGAATATGTCAGAGTTATTGCTTTTCTAGTAAAATTTCTTGAAGTTTAGATTTAATGGACTGAATATTTTCTTTTTCTTTGTATTAGTTGGTGGAAACAGTTTGTAGAAATCACAATCATAAGGTTGAAGATGCTATTGAGAGTCTACGTGCACTTTCTTTTACTGATGTTAGTGCAAGAAATCAATCACAAAGCTTCGATTCGACGACTTTTGTTAATTGTGCCAACATTCCTGGTCAAAGCACAGCTACCTGTAAGTTGTTTATCATATTTCCCTTAATTAGTTTTCTTAGCCATTGGATTAATTTCTTAAATGTATCTGCGGTAGGCTTAGACCATGTTTCCTTCTTTTGGATGTGTATTAACCAGGCAGTCAAATATCAGATCAGCAAGTTGAAGATGTAAAGGAAATGAGCTCAACCATCAGTTATGGAAATTCGATAGACAGTTCCAAATGGGTGGATTTGTTCGTGCACGAGATGATCAATGCAACAGATTTTGATGATGCCAGGGGCCGTGCAGCAAGAATTCTGGAGGCTTTTGAACAAAGTATTACTGCTCCCTCAAAGGCATCAAAGGAGGTAATAAAAGGCATACTTCTCTAAATCATCTCTTTACGAGGGGGATACCAAATTGTAATGCTCCCTGCTGTTTCAGTTATGTATATTTACCTCTGTACTCTTCTTATCTTCATTGAGTAGCTGGAGCATGCTTCTTTAAAGGAACAACTGCAGAGCTTGTTAAATGACAATCAGATTTTAAAGAGAGCAGTTGCAATCCAGCATGACCGCAATTTGGAGCATGAAGAGAGGACAAAGGGAGTAGAACAGCAAAAGCATTTGTTGAGGCAGTATCAAGAACAAGTTCGAAGCCTCGAGGTGACCTATTACCTTCTTTTCATTTCTGCAACATTTGAATGACTTAATATCGTATTTAGCATTGGTCAAATAGTTGGCTCAAGTGGTCAAGGCCTTGGGATTGGGGGGTATGCTCCCCCTAAGTCTAAGGTTCAAATCTCCTTAGGTGCAAACAATCTCTAAGGGCCATCGGATTGAGAGATTTTCTCCTTGAATTACCTGAGGTGCACTTGCAGGAAACTCCTTGCTGAGGGCCTGTGCACCTCCAGGATTAGTCAGGACGCTGTTCCTAGACACCCAATGCCAATAAAAAAAAAAGTAGTATTGAGCTTTAATATTTTCTTGAATCTGAATAGGAATCAACCTACATTTTGCTCTAGGTACCCACTTGACATGTTTAATTTCAGGAAAGGCATGCTTCTCCTCTCTTCCTGGCTATAGTATGTATGCCCTAGGCTTTGTCATGATGGTACTTCTGCTCTTCCGAGGGGAATATGGGTTGTCTGAAGAATATTATAGCCAAGAAGTTTCAGAACTAGATCAATTGTCCATATTGTTGCCCAGTCTTTTTTTATTAATAGGCAACATTGAAATTAGAACTCCACAGTTAAGCGTGCTTGGGCGAGAGTAGTACTAGGATGGGTGACCTCTTGGGAAGTCTTCGTGTTGCACCCCTTGTGTTTATTGATTATTTGAATTTTACCTATCAAAAAAAAAAAAATTGGGACAAGTAGTGGGTTTGATTGTGTGTCATCATATGTTTTGGCTTCAAAATCAATAATTCATCATGCTGATAGATTAGAACAACAACATGATACGGATAAATTGCCCGAGCTTCCCTGAGTAAGTAGGAACTCTTATATGGGGATGCATGACATTTTTACACTAGGTGACTATAAGAGGTGACGGTAATTTCTTCTTTTGATACAGCTTACCAACTACAGCTTGAAGCTTGATCTACAGAGGCAAGGGCAATTTCACCCAGATTTATACTGAGGTTGTGTGTGTTTCATCACTTGATTTGCTGTTTCCCATTATATCGATTTAGTTTTTTTTTTTTTTTTTTCTTTTTTAATATCATAGAGGAGTATTGAGCATCATTAAGACCCATACAGTATTGTAGTGCTTTCAGCCATTACCTAAATCCAAGCCAAGCACACTTTGGCAGTTTGTGTGGAAGTTTCAATATACCTAATTAATGGTTCAGTATGATGATAAGTATTTTATTTCTAATGTGAAAAGCTTTCTTACCAATTTCCCTTGGAACTTTTAGTCCATTGCCCATCTTAGTTGTTGCTTGTTTGATGAAAACTGAAGAAATTCAATAGTTGGAAACAAGCTGGGTTTATGTAAACCGTGAAAATAGGAAAGAGTTATTCTACTCAGCAGCCCTACACTACACACCTGCTGAGTATAATTTTTCTACTTATCATTGCAACCTTCAACTATCGATATTGACGCATTGCACCCTTAACTACCAAAAATTATAATTACACTTTCATTGAAATAGGTGAAAATTGATTATGGTGACAAAATCTCAACTGCCACAAACAGTGCATATTGCAATTTTTTGATAGTTTAAGGGTGTGATGTGTTAATGTTAATAGTTTGGAGTATAAAACGTTTTCTGGTTAATGGTGGAAAGCGTACTTGCCTCAACATATTTATCACCGCAAGCACCCTTCTATTCGGTTTGATTGTTTATCAAGCTTTTGAAGCCAAGTAAGAGACTCGCATAAATAAATAAAGTATCTGTTTAGTTCATGAAAAGAATTCAAGAATAAATTAACTCTTATAATAAAGACATAATCAGAGTTTTAATGCTAAAAATAATAAAATGCTTAACTCATATATAAATCAAACTAAGGGCGCATAGGTCTAACTAGTATTAGGTTGTTCTGTCTAAGCTTGGTCTGCTTGTTCATCCCGTTCGCCTTTCTCACCTGAGTGGTTAAAAGAAGAGTGGGTTTAAGTGGAATTTACACCCTCCAATAAGATACAGTGACATCAGTTATTAATTTTGTTACCATAGATACAATTATAGTGGATCAAATGGAATGCGCGGTACCATTGCTGATGCCGGTCTCCACCATGGAGATCTCTCTCAATCTCTCTCTCCTCAAGCTCGTCGGCCTCTCAATGGCGATTGTAAATTTATTACGACAAACCCTAATCACCTGGAGGAGGAGGGCATGCCATTTCTCCCGATCTGCCAATATAATACCACAAAATACAAAAACCCAGCCACCCAATAATAAAGCCCCAGTAATTGCCCACAAAAAATCCAACTCCATCCTGATGAATTTAATTCTTTTAGCTTAATTTCTCACAAATTAAGGAGAGAGACCGACGGAAAATTGAGGTTGAAGAGAGAGAGAGAGAGAGAGGGAGACAGTTTGCTGAGAGTGAGAGAGAGCTTGCGGAGAGTGAGGAGATAGAGTTACAGAGAGCTCTCTAGAAGAATGAGAAGAGGGAGATAGCGACAAAAATAAAAATGTTAAGATCTGGCCGACTTTATGGTAAGTTTATGAAATCGCAGATGTGTCTCTCTTCGATTTGAGAGCGTAAATCTTGTACTTACACCTGTTTTAAGATTTTCTAATAATAGAATATTTTACAACCGGTCGGACCGATTTCTACGAAAAAGCAGCCTTCTAATAAATTGATGCCACGTAGGCTTTTCATTTAAAATACATTGGATCTGCACCGCAGGAAACCACGCTCTCCTGCCACACTCAGATCTCCCCCTCTCACCCACAGATCTCTTCGCCCCCCTGTAGCTCCCAACAAAGCAGTAGGCCCAAAGTTCAAACCGAACTTGAAGTTGCCTCCTCCCAAAGTTGCAGTGTAAAGGTTCGATTCATCTGCTATCCCTGTGAATGTAATGAAAAAATCATGGCCGCTCAAAGAAGAAGGCTACGAGGAAGAAGACAGTGAAGAAACAGAGGAAGATCGTGACGGTGTTGAGGATGGTTGGAGATATGCAGAAAATAACGAGGACGACGATGAAGAAACGGATTTTGAAGACTATCAGTGGTTAATCATCACGACCCTCTGAATGTAACCTACCTTATTCCTCTCTCTCTATCAACTTTCTCTTTAATTATTATTATTATTTTTATTGGCCACCGGCTGTGCAGTTTTACCCATTTTTTGGCTGTAGTTAGTGAAATTACTACAATGGAGAGAACACATGAACGCATTTATTACTTTCAACCACCGTCTATGAATTAAATAGTCATGGCAAGATCATATCTTGGAGGATTCACCAAGCTTTTTTATACATCGTATTTTTTCTATTTTTTAGTTTTTCTGGGTTTTTATATCAGTGAAATCTGATTTTTTCTAGGTTTATATTAGATTTTTGGGTTTTTTGGAGGATTCACATTCAGAGTTCACATCGCATTGTTTTTCTGGATTTTTATACATCCTATTTCATTTGGTTGAACGATAGAGGACTGCAAAAAGATTCATCTTCCATCGGGTGGGATAAGGGCTCTGTAATTGATCTAGTGTGATAAGCTTCATTATACTTTGAGTAGAGTTGAAGACTCAATAAGAAGCATAGAATCACGCAAACATAATAAACATTAGATTTTCTAAAACAAATTGGATGCTTAATGTTGGTGAAAATTCACAATAATATAATAAAAATTACAAAGAAATTAAAATTAAAACGAAGCCAGTTTGGACTGAGGCACGGAAATGTCGCTCTCTTTAAGGAGATTCAAGCCCTCTGCGGTGTACAACGTTTCAAATTAACCGGTGCAGCAGAAATCCTCTTGACCTGACTCCTCCAGGATACAACAGCCCAACTGATCGTCGTATAGCCCGAACCAACTCTGCACAAGTGGTTGAGCCCAAAGCTCCACTCAAAGAACACCTTTCTTTTATCTGGAAATTCTCTAAAAAAAATATACTCACTACTTTATTTTCCTTATCTCTAATATTTACCACTCTCGAACACACAAAGAATATCAGATATAAAAGTATGAAAGTTTTATGCACACAGCTAACTGATAACCAAAGCACCTATATATATAGGCTAATAAAACTTGCTCTGTGACACGGCTCATGAAGTAACCGAAGAATTACTTCAAACTTCACAAAGTTAATGCACAAAATAATGATTTGAAACGGCTGAGCCATAAAACAAAAAACCGTAAAAAAACATAACCAATTGAACGTTAAAAAAACTTTCTCAAGCAGAGCGTTTTTCCGTCTGTTTGAAAGAAAGATAACGTATCTACATGAACCAAATTCATAGCTGCAAACTAGCACCTCAATAGCCTTTAATGCAATGAATGCCTATTGAAAGAAAACGTACAATATGACTAAGTCAATCAGATTAATTACAAATTATATTAATATGGAATAAAAAACTGCAACGGCATGCAAATAAAAAACAATATTAATGCTTTAGTCCAAACGTTGCATTTTAAAAGATAATCGTTACAAAATAAATTTTTATTAAAATGTAACAACACTTAATATTGATGAAAATATGATAAATTTGTATCTATGCTTATCACATGCATTATTTATAAAATTTGACTTCTATTACCTTATCTTATTTGGTCAAACGCATTAATCCCGAGGTGGTACGAGGTGATAGGGAAGAGTCGGCCGGTAGATTCTGAGATTGTCCCAATGGTTTCCTATGAGTTGGGTGGCGTTGGCAACGTAGTGGGTCACTGGGTGTCTCAGGTTTTTGTTATCCTCGGCAGTGCAAGGTGTACCGTTACGGTGGTTCTAGGGGCTGAAACTTGTGGTTATGGGTTGGAGTTGGGCGCACACGACTTTTCGACATGGGGGTGATTTTGCTGGGCAGTGGCACCTTCATGAATTGAGGCGTCTTTAACTAGAAAAAAACAGAGGAGAGAGAGTGAGAGTGAGAGGGTGGACGTGAAGGACTTTAACTGTGTTGGGCGTCGACAACGTTCCTCGCCCTGTTTTCTAACTGGCTAGTTAGAGTAAACTGAGTACACGGGAGATAGAGAAATTCTATTTACAATTTCATTTAGAGATTGTATGTGTAGGTCTTTTATTAAATAAAAAAAGCATAATTTTAGGATGGATATTTTTATAATTTTAAAAAATTTTAAATAAATTATCTAAACTTGCATTGCAATCCCTGAATAGAAATTGTAATAGCATTGTTCCGGGAGATAATATATATTTTTTGACTAGATGGTTTCAAGCAGTTTTTTTCTTTTTCTTTTCTAAACAAGTAAATTTTATTAAAATAAAAGATGATACATGCTAGAGGTTGGGTTCCCCCAACAAATACCCCCAATACAACAACTATAGTGCAAAAATGGTGATAAAAAAGAAAAAAAAAAAAAAAAGTTTTGAAAAGTTTGTAGCGTCCCTTTTATCCTCGGCCGACTCCTAATGGGCTAATATGCTATCACAACCATTCTCATCTCATCTTATTTTATCTAATCATTATAATTTTTTTAAATTCTTACACAAAATAAAATAAACAATTTAACTTTTTAAATCTCAAAACAAAAATAATATTAAAATATATATTTTTTTTAATAAAATTTTATTCAACTTTTATTTCAACTCATTTTATCTACAAATACAATCTATGAGATAAACGTGAGAAAATGAGTCGGTTGAGATAATCACATTGCTACGTGAAATCTCGAGAATAATCGAGATAATCCATTTATCAATTTTATTTAGGAAAAAAGGATCCGATAGAATTATCTTTAAAATTAAAGAGTTACAAATTACAAAGGAGTTTCCCTAAAATTTCGAAATAATATTATAATAAAAATAATGAAAAGTCTTTTAGTGTTTTTATGGCTTTCCATCACTCGGCGGATGGAAGCAGCTGCTTAACAAATGATCTGAGCCAAACCAAAGAGTTTCATAAACAACAAGAAGTTCTCCTTTCAAATGTTGGTACACCTCGCAATTCAATTAATGGTTTAACCGTTCACCATCTTGTAGGTGGGAAATGTTGGTAAGTTTCTGGAGATGCTGACTGTCCTGGAGGAGTTCTTGGCCTCGCATATTCAGCAAAAATTACCCATCCATCAAGAAACTGCAACACCAAGCACAGGAATAAAACATTGACTAAGTTTGTGCCAAGAAGAAATCTAGTCAAATTGCACCTACAATACAATGGCAAAAAAAAAAAAAAAA
>QEOT01006309.1:20433-39466 GCA_003123785.1 Pterocarya stenoptera | reverse complement strand
TCCTGCATTTTTATTTTAGATCAACAATAGAGTTCATATTGTGAGTTTGATTAATTGATTGGTATTATTAGAAACGTTGATTATCTATATACTTCTCTTGATTCATTGTGATTTTCGAATACAGTGAATACTTGAGAAATCCCTGTGGTAATCAATTGGACTTATGAATGTCTCTACCATCAATTGGACAAACTTAATTTTATTTTTCAGTACTTTTAATTTCTGCACTTTTATTTCACAGTCCTTTATTTTACTGTCTTTTATTTTCTGCAATTTAATTTTCTGCACTTTAATTTCCAGCACTTTTATTTATTGTCATTTAATTTTCTGTTATTTATTTTCTGTAATTTATTTGATGCCATTTAATTTTTCAGTGAATTTAAATTCCAGTCCTTTAATTTCCAGCAATTTAATTTCACAGTCTCGCGTTTTAATTTCTTTAATTTTCACTGCAAACTCAAACAATCAAATCAACAAAATGAATCTGGTTTGCGACCAGTAAATTTTCTTTTCACTGCTCATTTCCATCCATTGTACATATCATCTGTTTTTATTTTTATTTTCCCATCGTAAATATTTTCACCTTTTTTCACGAGTTTATTTTTAGCACTTTCCTTATGGAGACGATCTAGGAATTCGTTCCTAATTACTACGCGACACGCTCCTATACTTGGGATAGCCTTTGTGCTGCTCATTTTTGAGTGAGTCAGCCATTCTCCTTGGTAACATCTTTCATATATAGGTTAGAAAGTGGGGTTCGTAATAAGAATCATTGTATATTTCGTACATGCAATGATGATATTGGCCTGTATTTATTAGAGTTACATCATAAACAACCAAAACCAAGGTGCAAAAACTGACCATTATCAAAACCTTATTCATGCAATGAACTTGTCCACATGAGTACCTTTTCCTTGACTATATGTAAAGAAAATTAAAGTAGCAAAGAGGATATGGGATTGGTAACTGCAGCTTGCTTAGTCTCTTTCAGTCCCATTGATAATAAGCTATTTGATGTTGAAGTTTTCATAGCCCTCTATTTGTGGGTTTGATTCCTTTTCTTAAAGTATTTGATTATAGGTATAAATTATCACTAATGATGATCATGCATGGTGGTCTTAGACTGATCTTAGCTAGAGAGATCAGACGACTTGAGCCATATCTATCTATCTGTACGAGCCACTAGCTACCTCCACCATTATTATTATTTTATTGGCATACTTTATTTCATGTTTCTCATTTTCTTAAAGTGCATATTAATTGCTGATTACCTAAAAGTTTCGTAGCTTTTTTTAATGAATTATCCATTACCCCAAATTAATTCGTATTGAGTCAGATTTTGCATGAATTTCCCAGAATTTGGTTGACTATTTGTATCAGCTATATATTATGTTTGGCCAAATTTGGAAGACACATCATATATATATATATATATATGTAAGACTATGGAAGAGTGGGTTAATTATATTAGATAATGCACTGTTTCTAGTTTTGAAAGGGAAAGCAATTATTGTATGAGATCATGATGATATTGGTAAACTAAGGTAGAGATGTTTGAGGTGTTTGGCAGTAGTTCCATTCCAAGGATGGAAATACATTGGCAGCTTAAAAATATTAAGGTAAAGCAGATCATAGATCTGTTATAATTTCATAACCATAAGAAGTATAAATTACATTGTTAAGAGCAGAGGTATCACTATATTATAAGAGGATGAAACGTGGAACAATAATATATATACAGTACATGTTTTTCAGTCCTTTCCATTATATATATGCAGTATATGTTTTCTGAAATTAATTTTTTGCTTCTAATTTATTTTTTAAGCTTCTTTGGTTGTGATATAGATACTACACCTAGTGGAGATGATCGTCTACAAGGGGATGCGGCAGAATATGCCAGTGCTACTGCTCCTACACTGGTGGGTACTTCCACCCCTAAAGCCATATCTAGAGCCACATCTAAAGCAGCTACTTCATGTGCGAGTAGTCGACTCCCAGTAGATATAGAAAATGAGGATATGTTCAACGAAGAGGAAGAGATGTCCATTAAGCACAATCGACCACCACGACCTTCTAAAAAAAGGTCATGGACACAGGAACATTTCACCAAAATTCCTGGTGATCATACGAACCTGCAAGTAAGATGCCACCACTGTGGGCAACTTTGTGGTTGCCATTCGAAGAAGCAAGGCACCAGTGTATTAATATCACATCTTAATAGTTGCCAGCAGTATAAGATCACGAAAGGATTGGCGGCCACTGATCAAACCAACCTTAGTTATGAAACTTCTATGGCTATTGATGGTATACAAGTTAAGAAATTGGTCATCCTTCAATACAGTGAGAAGATGTTGAGAAAAATGCTTACATAGATGATAATTACTGATGAGATGCCTTTTACCATAGTTGACAAAAGAGGCTTCCGAAAGTTTGTACAAACTATTGAGTCACGATTTCTTATTCCATCACGGTATACAGTGATGCGAGATTGTATGAAGAGGCATACGAAGGAGAAGGCGGAAATGAAGAAGATGTTTATTATCACTAGCTAGAGGTGTCATTTACGACTGACACATGGACGTCCATACAAAACGTTTGCTTACATGTGTATCACAACACACTACATTGACAGTGAGTGGAATTTGCATAAACGAATTATTGGCTTCAAAGAAACTGTTGATCACAATGGTGCATCCATTGAAGCGAAAATAGATGATTGTATAAAGGATTAGAGAATTCAAAAAGTGACGTGTATTACAGTTGACAATGTCAATGCCAATGACACTGCAATTGATTGGTTCAAGCGGAATACGACGGTGAAAGATGATGTCATTCGTCAACTCGAGTTTATTCATGTTCGATGTTGGAGCCAGCAGGACAGGGGCTTGGTGCGCCGGACGCACATGATTGAACTAGTGTGAGGTACTTTATCCAAATTTTAAAACTTTTTTATGAAATAACTATGTGGATATCTGGATCTAAATATAAGATTGAGAACTTGTATTTCAGCGAGCTCTCGGAGCTTCACTTCCACTTGCAAAATAGTTGTGTTGACTGTAGGAGATTGTTATTTGCTATGGCTACGAAGATGAAGACTAAATATGATAAATATTGGGGGACATTAAGAAGATAAATAGATTATTATTTGTGGCTGTGGTCCTTGACCCCCGATATAAGTTGGCCGTTATAGAATTTTGGGTAAATTCCATCCACGGGGCAGTGAAGGCTGCAGAGTTTATTAAAGTGTTAAAAAGTGATATTGATGACTTATACAGTCACTACAACAATAATGGTTAGCCTTCATCCGTAGCTGGTAGCTCCTCACACTCGAGGTCGACGAGGTCAACATCTTCCTTAGATGATCATGACCCACCTGGAGAGGGTATAGGCCATTCTGCCAAGTATCGAGTCTTTTCCCGTATAGCTCGAGATGTACTATCCATTCTTGTCACTACAGTTGCCTTGGAGTCGGCGTTTAGCACTGGAAGTCGTGTGCTGGATGCTTATCGGAGTTCATTGTCACCGTCAACCATGGAGGCCCTTGTTTGCACATAGAAATGGAGAAGTGAAACATCAATTGGACTAGATACCGTTGGCGTTGATACCGAGAGTTATAGGCTTGAATCGGGTAACTTTATATACTTTTAAATGATTATTTAATTATTTTTAATGTTTCATTTATTTAACTTCTATTTTTTATAATTTTATAGACCTAATTGTGAACCATAACATAATTGTCGATGATTGAGAATCTAAGACGGACGCCCCTTGAGAGTTGGGATAGAGTTGATGGATTATGGACTATGGAAAACCCCATTTCTTAGTGAGAATCAAATTCTACTTTTATCGTGTTCAATTTTTTATTATCAGTTTTTTTCCTTTTATTGATTTCAACTTTCTATTTTCATTTCAGGTATGACCAAGGACCATTGAGTGAAATCCTTGTTGTACAAGTGCACATGTTGTTAACTATTTACAGTGTTTACTGTTTAGTGTTAATGAAATTATCTCTAACTCAGTGTTCAATGTTGTAATAAATGGGACTGTTATAACTTATGGCTACATGTTATTTAGTTTTATGGGATTGTATTTAAGTTTTTTTATTATTTTTTTAATATTTTTTTTACAAGTTTGGAATTGGACTTTGGTGAGCCCAAAAGTCGAAAAAGGGCCTTGATTTAGCCCAATAAATGGTCGGAGCTCCGACCTCTGATCGGAGTCGAAGTTGGAGCAAAAATTTTCCTCCAACTCTTAGGTCAGAAACAACTATCCCAATTCCGTCGGAGTCGGAACTCAATCCTACTATTCACAAACTATCTTATTACTATTCATGTATTTCTTATTTCATTTCATCTCATTTATGTAATCAAATGAGGCCTACTTTTATTCTTTGGGTTTGATCTGTTGTTTTGGGAGTAATGCCATGTCAGCAGCAAGTTATGCATAAAACAAAATTGAGTCTATCATTAAAAAAAAAAAATTATGTAAATTATAAATTTATTCATTTCTTTAAAGGAAGTGTTTAAAACTTACATAATTTAAAATTACAAATATCATTTATCGTTGTTTTGATAGCATAAAATACAATATTAGGTAGAAAATGATATCCATACAATTCTTTTCACAATTCCTTACATAATTTTATTTTAAATGAGGGATGTTTTGTAAAATAATTTATAAATTGACATAATTTACTGAAAGACCCTCAATTTAAAACATAATAATATAAAAGCATAATGCTATGTGAATGCATTTACATCAAACACCATCACGTAGCATAATTTGATTTGAAAAATAATTTTAAAATTTAAATATTACTACCAGTGTGTTTGAATGAGTATTTTATATTCAATTTATAGTTATGCATAAAATACTACATTTTTCATGTGTTTATAACTTAAGGAAAGCTCTACTCCCACAAACAATATCCACCAACTTTTTCTACCAAATTAATTTTAATTTTTAAATTTTTACTTAATGATAAATGAAGTGTTTTTAATAAATTTGTGATTTTTTTTAATGCTTAAGGGGTTTAAAAATATTTTAAAAAAATAAAAACAAAATTTCACATTCGGTGATCACTTTTGGTGGCTCCCCTCGGTGGGTGTAGCATCACCTATAAGTTAACGGTCTTTATTTTTTTCGTATATAAAGTAAAAAAAATATCGACAATTGAGATTAAATACATAAATTAGATATTTATTAAAACTATTTAAATTCATATCATATTTTTACCGAAACTAGTAAATGAACTTACATTTTATACTCACATGATATAAAATGCTTGAATTGCATATTAATATGATTTTTAATACTTTTTATTAACATTGAAATATCTTATTCAAAATTATTATGAATTGCCCAATTCATTGAATTGGTCCTTATCCGATTCCAATTTTTTGAGCCTTGGCTAGATCTATAGTTGTTGTTCGGTGTCACTTATAGTGGTGTTAGCACGTGGAGATTACTTGCCAATTTGAGGAATGTTGGATGAGAATCTTCTATTTGAAGTCAATTACATAACACAGCATCTATATGTCATAATTTAATTTGTAAGAGCATTAGCATTGAAATAGGTAAAGCCAAATTTTAAATTTGGCTAATATCACATATTTTGTCTTTTGCCTATTCCATTCAAGATCTATTTTTACATTAGATTATTCATCTATTAGTCAAAATAATAATAAAATATTATTAATTTAAATTTTTTTATCTAATATATATATTTTTCATATTTTACAATTTTATCGATCATATGTTAATTAATAATCAAATTATAATTAAATTATTATTTAAAAAATCATATTTTCACTGGTCATATTTAACATTAAAAGCTGCTAAATTCTTATACTAGTGTTCCATTTGGGGATGATGTAGAGAATGTCAGGGTCTAGGTGAAAAATACTTTTTTAATAACTTTGATAAGTTAGTAAGTGTCAAAACAATTATTGATGCAAACAATATCTTTAGAAATCAGAGATGTATTCCTCTAACGTCCCATGCCGGTTTCAAAGCCGAAAAAAAAATCAAGGGAAAGAGAGGTTTGTGGGCTCCCTGAAAAAAAATAAAATAAAATAAATTTTGGCTAGGCCGAGAGAGAGAGAGAGTCTGAGTGGGAGTAGAGAGAAATTATTCATAAATATATTTAAAAGATTGGAACAATAACCATAAAAATATGTAGAATTATTGTAGCTTGTAAGCAAAAGATTTACATTTGCCTCTTCCAATGTAGACAATCTAGTAAGGTTGTTAGCTAAATTTTGGTATGGATTTACATTTGGCTACAATGTTAATGCTCTAATATTCAAATTTTATAAATCAAATTATGTCATATGGATAGTGTATGGTGTAAGCCTTCAAATATCACTATTATAAAAGACTTGAAATTGAAAAGTATAATAACAATATTAAGGGCGTGGCTACTCTGCAGTCCCAATTTGACTGCTGGGTGTACTGCCCAACGTAAAAGTTTTTTTTTTCACATTTTTTTAACATATTTAAATAAATTTAAAAATAAAAAATACACCAATATATTTAAAATCACTTCCTTAATCACTAAGTAAAAAAAAAGAAAATTTTGACAAGTGGTCAAATAGAGGTGTCAAAATGAGTGGACATACTAGTGTTTTTCCAATATGAAGGCCTAGTTTGGGTATTGAGAGGTATTTTGAGAATATATCACTACTATTTATTATTTTGTTATTATTTTTTATCAACTTTTTTACTTCTATTCACTACTATTTAATATTCTATTATTACTTTTTTATTACTTTTTTACTACTCTTCACAGAATACCTGAGAATACCTCATTACCTAAATGCAACCTAAGTGTGTGCCTATAGAAAGCACGAAATAACTATGATGTGTGGGCTCAGAGCACTAGCATTTGTTTCTTTATATTTATATGCAAAATCACATCTTTTGAATATTGATTTTACATTTCAAGAAAAACTTCCACATTAAATTATACATCTTTGAACCAAATAATAATAAAATATTATTTTGTTATTTTTTTTCCTATTTTTGTTTTTTATATTTTGCAATTAGCACAACTGCAAATTCTATAATTTAGCATCCACTAGAATTTTTTTCCTAAAATTCTATCTATTGGTGGAGAGAGAAGGGAGGGCAAGAGAGAGAAAAAAGTAATAAAATAAGATTTGGAGAGTGAACAATAAAAAAACAATATTCATAAATATGCAAATATGTAGATGCATAATCCAATGTTAGTGCTCTCACTAGTAACCATAGGTGTAAGTTTACCAGTTGAGACTGGAAAGACCGATTGGACTGGAAATATTGACTGGATCGAATGGTTTGATCCTGTCCATATAATCTTAGAACTTTGATTTTCGGTCCATCCCGGAGTGTGGTTTTTTCTTTTTACCGAACCGGACCGACCAAAGTATATATATAGTTTTGTAAAATAATTTTTATATATATTATTTTATATAGTAGTTGGATAAGTTAATTATGTAATCTTTATCTAACCTATCACCATTGACCATATGTATTTGGAGTTTGGATAATATTGCATTTTTCAAGTTCATTTTTGTTTTAAAATTTTTATTATGCTAATTGCTAATTCTAATGGATGAATATGGACAATTTTGATAGTTTTCCCAATTTTTTTTAGGCTATTCTCAAGTACAAAATGTGCAAATAAAGATAAATAATTGATATTTAAAAATGTATACATTGTAGGTTTTTTTTGTATAAATTGACCGAAAATGCATATTAGAAGTGATTTTTAGATTTTTGTATATTTGACCCATTAACATTGGTCCAGACCGAATTGGACCAACCATATTGATAGCTAACAGTCTAGTCCGGTCTATAAAAATAATCGGTCTAATCTCGATCTGAAAAAGGGTGTACTAAAATTTTTGTCCAAAAATCTCTCAAACAAAACCGAATGTGACCATTGTGTTTATGAGCCGCACACACTTATCTTTTGGTGATGATGTTGACGATTGCTTGTAAATGGGTAGTTGATCAATGTGGTGTGTCAAATGTGTAAGTAAAAAATTACCGTAGATAATTCTGATATATAATTATAATCCTTTTAAGGACGTGTTTCACTGCTTAACTTTGACGTGAAAGTTTAGCGGAAGAGTTGCTCGACCGCGTAACCTTGACGAGTGGAGTTCCAAGGGTCCGAAAGTGGCAAGATAATAAAGAAAGAAAAATGATATGAATAACTAAGCCTACTGAAAATCTTTTAGTAAGAATAATATTTCTTCAAAAATTTCTTAAGCATAAAAATATGTTAAACACAAAATCTCCTCAAATGCTCAACATTCCAAGGATGGGTGTTAGGGACCTCGGTCAAATTCCTAAACACTATATTGTCTACCTCTTGGTTCTCCTTGTGTTGACCGAATGCCTATCCCTCTCTTGCTTGGATAGGGCGCAATATTGGCAATGATAACAATTTTGGTGAAGTGAGGTTAAGTGTTTAGGGTTGATTTGGTGTATGGGAATGATGGAATAGATGATGAAGTGAAAGAACTCTAATGCATGTAAGAGGCGCATGGCTATAGTGGACACACTAGGGTTGGCGCTACTTAGGTGTGTGAGAATTAGGGTTTAGGTGTAAAAAGAGTATATATGGTAAGTGGCAAATATGGAAAGTGTATGGATTGGAAGATGGAGGCTTTAGGGTTCGGTTAGGTCAATGTAGTTTGATATGGTAAGTGGTAATTATGGAAAGTGTATGGCCGGCTATAGAGTTGGATATGAAATGAGATTATAGGAACACTAATATGGTAAGTAGGGTTTCGGCTAGGGTAATTAAGTATGGAAAGAAAGATGGTCTTGCAAGTAGCCGAATATGGAAGTGAATGGAATAGACAATAGCGTCCGAATGATGTGTTTGGTGATATGGAAAATATGCAAGAAAATATAGATGAACAAGATAAAAAAGATATGAACACTCAAAGTAACGTTGAATGAACTAAAGACAGATAATCAACTATGATTCACGGATTGCACAAAGTTAAAAGAAAACCTCATATATTGATAACTTGAATCATACATATTCAATGAATTGCAAGGTACTGATCCTTTCTATGAGATTCACAAATTTCATCTAAAAAGCCCAAGTGCAAAGGCACCAAAATATGATCTTCTAACCAAATAATCTCCCTCTAGGGTAATTGCCAAAAGATGTTAAGAAAATGACTAAAGGTCCTATTTATAAAGATTACAAAGTGGAAACTCCCAAAAAGTCACTTAGAAAATAATTAAATAAATAAAATAAGAAATAAACTTGAAAGCAATAAGATAGTAGTGGACGGGCCAATGGCTCATCGACTTCTCCTTGTCTCAGCGTTTCCTTGCCCCTTATTTCTATCTTCGTCATAAAGATTTCAGGCAGAGGCGGCAGGAGGGTCCTATTGCTGCATTTTAGCTTCTCTAGTGTTTTTACATCTCGCTCTCATTTCTTCAATTCCTACATGTAACACTCTTGGGCAAGTACCTACTCGCCGTCTACTTCACCAATTCCCTCTTTTGTAGGAAATTTCATTTTTAGATGGTAGGTGGATGTGATTGCTCTCAAGGCGTTCAATGTTGGTAAGCCTATTATGAGACTATACGCCGATTGCATCCTTACCACTAAGAACTCAGTCAGGGTGGTGTTGAGGTAAGGATCAGTTCCCACTGACACAGGTAGCGTAATGGATCCCATGAGTTGAACTGCATCTCCCGTGAGCCCCTTCAATGTGGTTGGTGCCGGGTGAAGCTGACTCATACTTAACCCCATCTTCTTGAAAGCGTCCCAGAATAGGATGCTTGCCGAACTTCCATTATCTATTAATATTCTCCGCGTCGTGTAATTTGCTACTAGCATTGTTACCACCAACACATCATCATGTGGGTATACTAACCCTCAAGAGTCCTCGTCACTAAAAGAAATTGGGGGTGAGGTTTGTACCAGCGCCTGCTTGACAAGCCTCTCCACACTGTATACTTCCTCATATCTTGCCCATCTTGCATAGGCATTTCTTCCCGACGAGGTGGGTCCACCTCCCGCATAACCCCAGCCCTGGTACGGATCTCCCTTAGATGTGGGTTTCTTTTGTCCATATCCTGCCTGGGTCATTGATTTCTTGGTTCCTGCAGTCTCCTCGCCCTCTTAGGTGATTCTCTCTTCCTTGGGCTCTAGCTCCGTTTAGGCTTACGCTCCTGCCTCCTATTGTCTAAACGTCGCGGTGCAGAAGTATTCTCGGTGATAATGCTTTCTAACTCCCTATTATCCTTCATCTCCTCAATTTTTTGTTTGAGCGTGTGGCAATCCTTGGTTCAGTGACCATTTGTCCTATGGTATGTACAATAACTTTGGGTCTGCACCCGTGGTCCTCATCATGCCTCGCCCCATTTGTCTTGTCACTGTCTTGCACACTTGAATAGTGTACATGGTTGCTATTGTATCGCCCCAAATGTGTTTCTTGCTTCCCCTCATACTGACTCTTTCTCTACTTTAGACCACTTTCTCAAACATTCTTAGGGCCTTCCTTTGACATGCTCTCCTCTTTCCGCCCTGGCTTGGCGGTGAAGGCGATCAACGTATCTCGACGTTTACAAAGTCATCCGCTTGGTCCATAAATTTTCGTAAAGTGGAGAGGGTTTTCCTCGCCAATTCAATCATGAAAGGACTCCTTGGCCAAATTCCCTCAAGTAGTGCAGCCAATATGATTTTCTCGTCTTGGTCGCCGACAGTCATTGTTTCCCTATTGAATCGTGGCGAATATGCCTTCAAACTCTCATCCTCCATTTGTTTTATAGTCAACAAGAATGCTGCTGGCTGCCTCCTTCGTTGATTGGCCATGAACTGAGTGATGAATTGCCTGCCCAGTTCCTCAAAATTCTTAATGGAGTGTGGTTGTTGTGCTCCAAACCAACCCTGGGCTACTTCCTTTAACGTCAGAGGAAACTCCCTAAATGCAATCTCTCTTGGGAATACATGGAGAGTCATGTGGGTTTTAAAAGTCTCTAAGCTCCACCGAGTCCTTGGAACCGTCGTACATGTCAATCGATAGGACCTTGAATTTCGGTGGTAACGGTACCACCATGATCTCCAAGGTGTATGGCAAGTTGGTATTGGTCAGTAGCTGATCAACTGAAGACGAAATTCCTATCTTTTTGGTCATTTCCTCGTATTTATCCATCAGGCTGCACAGATCATGATGCACCTTCTTTGTCTTCTTGTTCTCCTAAGGGGCTTTACCCGCGCCCTCATTATGAGCCTCCATTTCCACCATGTCAGCCTGATTAGGCGTCGTGTCTTCTTTTGATGGCCCGTTCTTTACCTTGAGAACCTCATTCTCATTTCGTAACGACTTGACCTCGGTGGTGAGCATTCTCACTACTTCTTCCATTTTCACAAGCCTTCCTTCCATGTTTCGCGACGTCTCTTCCTGATCACTAGTTACCTGAGATCTAGTGGTGGTGGGCTTGTGAAAAATACGTTGATTGCAAGATAGTTTAGTATCCTACTAAGGGCGCTAATTGTTAAGGACGTGTTTCACCACTATGCATTCCCAATCTCCTACAACCAAAGAGTAAGATGGCTTGGGGGGTTGACTGGGCCCCTCCGATACCTAAGTCAATAATAATCTCAATCTCTTTATAACCAATTAATCGAAAGCCTTTATTAGTGTACCTAGATTATTTAAATAGAGGACTTGCCTTCTCAGGATCACCTGTGCAAACTGCCTTGCCCACTGTTTGAAATTTGAATCCCAGAGCCTTCAGGCTATCCACTTATTTTGAATGAGTGAATATCCTAATGGTCACAGGATAAACTGGCGGGCGTTTCTGTCTTTAACAAACTAACCTAAGCTTTATTGGGTTAGAAGAGTTTGAGCCTTGAGTGACTTGTTTGGCCCCCATGACCTAGGCCGAAGGTGGTACCTCGCGAGCCCTTATGATGGTATTCAAGCTCATCCAAATCCTCATTTATAAAACTATCATTTATTTTTAGTCTACATTCCAAATTATTAAAAAATATTAATCTACACTTTAAATTATTTGTATCTTTAATTTTTATCATTGAATAAGACCTGGCTTGTAAAATGAAAAGTATTTTTATTCCGCCTCATCTTTTGAATCCATTCATAGGATATTGCATTTGGGTAGTTCTTCAGACCCTACTAGCAAGTCCCGCTCGTAGTTCCCGCTTGACATGGCTTGCCACATGGCAGCCACATGTTTATTTTAATTACTATTAAAAGAAGAAGAAGAAGAAGAAGATAAAAAACAATGGGATCCTTTATTTCACAATCCTGAAAATCCCTTTCTGCTCCTCTAGATTCTCCTTCTCAGAAGTTAGCCCATCAAATTCAGTTCTAACTGCTTTTAACTCTTCATGAAAAGAGGAAACATCATTTCGAAGCTTGTGATTTTCTAAGGTCTTTTGGGTCAATGAGCTTTCCAACTCTAACTTTTCTGTGGTGCAGGCCTCATATGTACTTTCATAACTTTTGTACTCTGTTATCAATGCTTCCCATTCAGTGGGTAACATTTTGTAAATTTGATTCTAAAATTTGACCGTGCTGAGCCAACTTATTACATTTCGCAATGCAAGTGGCTTTGTAATTATTGAGAGAATGAACATCATCCAGAGCTTCTTGCAGCCGAAGCATCAGTAACTCCTTGGATTTGGTTGAAAGCTTCAGCAGTCGTGTACATTCTTTTAGTTTCTCTTCCACAAGTATAAATTCACAACCTGCTTCATGCAAACTCTCCTGTAGAGTTTTGGAAAAAAAATCCAAGTACACATTCACTAAATGCGTTTCGAAACTTCTTCTTCAATCTTCTGGCAAAGCCCTTTTTGCAAGCATAGTGATCTTTTCAAATCCTCTAAAGGAATATCTCCACACAAGTTCTATGTGGAGGCGACGAAAGGATAAGGTGGAGGCTTGGAATTTGCTAGGTTCCTTGTCGTTTTGTGGAGGCAAAGGAAGGGTAAGGTCGTTATGTGGAGGCGACAAAAGGGTATGTTGGCTCGGTTTCGTTCATTGGAGGCAAGCTAGGTTTCGTTCTATTTTTTGAAGAAGACGAGGGTTTTTAATTTTAGTTTTTTAATTTTTTAATTTATTCCATGTGGCAGCCACGTTAAGCGGGAGCAGGATCAAGCAACGGTGGGTGTAGCTTTTTCCATTGCATTTTGACACTCAACATTTGAAAAGTTGTTAATTATTCTAAAAAAATAAATAATATTATACTCTAATATTTCTAAATAACTAATCTATTCCAAATTTCCAATAATTGAAATCGAGGTCTAAATAATTTAAAATTGCGTTTAGATGTTAAGTTGATGTGAGTTTTTTATAAATAATATTGAGTTAAGATGGTAGAATGAGTTTTGTAAAGTTCACATGAAATGAGTTTAAGATTGCGTTTAAATATTTAACTGAGTTGAAATAATAAAATATTGTTAAAATATTATTTTTTAATATTATTATTATTTTAAAATTTAGAAAAATAAATTATTTATTATAATTTATATTAAAATTTAAAAAAATTATAATAACGAATTGAAATGAGTTGAAAATAAATTTGTGATGCCGCTATTCCTTAAAAGAAGGTCGAGAAACACGAAACAAGCCATCCTCAAAGGTGCTAATAACAGTAGCGCCACATCAGCGACTGGAGAGAAAGCACAATCCTACGAAAACGCTATCTAACAACAATCATCCGTTGATTCAAACGCTATCGACGACTCAAACTCATCCACAACGTATGACGCGGATCGACTTTATGAGCCGTTCATAAGTTCTCAAATCCAACAGTTGAAAATCCATCCCACTGCTTCTCATACAGAAAACACAAATCTCACCCGCCACCGGTGTTCCCTATATATATCCATTCCTCCTCTGTCAACCGCACACAGCGAAATTTCTCCAGAGCAGAAGTGAGAGAAATCCCAATTCAAAACCCTAGATCTATCTGCGTGCGGAAATGTCGGGTCGTGGAAAGGGAGGCAAGGGACTGGGTAAGGGAGGAGCCAAGAGGCACAGGAAGGTGCTTCGCGATAACATCCAGGGCATCACCAAGCCTGCTATTCGCCGTCTGGCGAGGAGGGGCGGCGTCAAGAGGATTAGCGGCCTTATCTACGAGGAGACGCGTGGTGTTCTGAAGATATTTCTCGAGAACGTTATCCGCGACGCCGTGACATATACGGAGCATGCTCGTAGGAAGACGGTGACCGCCATGGATGTGGTGTATGCGCTCAAGAGGCAGGGGAGGACCTTGTATGGTTTCGGTGGTTGATGTAGTTTTCTATTATTCTCTTTTAGGCCTGTAAATCAGTTAATTGCAATGTTGTAGTTGTAGGTTCTGGTCTAGAGTTCGTGCTTTTGTAGTTGGGATTGCTTGTGGCGAAAACTTCTTAGCCCTTGGTTCAACTTATGCTGAATTCCTCTCGAAGTATTATTTGAATTTTCTATGTTACGTCCTATGATTTCTTGGTAATTTCCCTGATGGCACAAGGTTTTTGTGTAGCTGGAGTTCTTTTCACTGTTAATGTTATCCTTAATTGTTCTTGGAATGAGTAATTTGTTTTTGTTTATGTTTTTGGGGGACCTGGGTATAGGCGGATTACAAGCGTTTAGGAAAAGCTGGTCCAGATTCTAGCTGTTTCAATTTCAGATCTATGTTGTTCTTACTTCGTTGCCATTTGTGCCATCTGGTAGCTTTTGAAGGAAAGAAAAGTTATTGTCTCGTAGTTTCGATGATAATAAGGCATCCGGCAAATTCAGCCAAGCTAGTTCAGCAAGTTGGATTAGCCAGTTGGTTCTCATTTGTAAATTTCTGTTTATGATTTTAAAAGCAAATTTCAAACTTAAAAAGAGAACATTTATATAATGGAGTTGGCCCGACTATTCAGGAAATTTTTAGGCTCTTAAGAGCATTCACGTTCATAAAATTTTTCAGCTAAAAAAGTTCTCTTTATAATTTTGACTTAAATTTTATTAATCTTTTAAAATTTTTCTATATTTTATATTTTATATATTCTTTTATTTTATTAAAATAATAATCTTTTATTCTTTTATTAATATTTTTTTGAACAACTTTCATTTATAAATTTAATTAATATATATATTTTTCTTATATTTTGAATTATTATTAGTGAATATTTTAAATAAAAATTTAAAAATTTTTTTTTATAAGTATGATAACATTTTTAAAATTAACATTTTAATATTTTAATAATTATTTAAATTATTTTTAAAACTATAATAAATAAGAACGTAAGAAAAAATATAAATAAATTAAAGAAAAGTTTATTATTTATTAAAATAAAATATTAATAGAATGTAATTTAAGAGATGAATAATAATTTTTTATATATCAAAATTAACTGATTATTTTTTAAAATAAAGTTTCAAAATAGAAAATGAGATAAGAAGAGATTTTTAAATTTTTTTTTAATTTTTTTTTAATAATTTAAAAATAATAATAATATAAAAAATAAGATGTGGATGCTCTAAAGTTTTATCTCATATTATAATTTTTTTAAATTTTAAAATAATAATATTTTTATTAATTTTCAGCTAAAATATTTCATCTTATTTTTTAAGTTACTCATTAGGCTCGAGTCCTTTCTGTCAAAGAGCATTGCTATACATAAATCTACACACTACACATCAAATTGTTTTTTATTTTTATTTAATTTTTTTTAATTTTAATCTTCTTGAAATATTTATATTTTTTTATTTATCATCCATATAATATATATTTAATAAGAGAAATAAAAAAAAAAAAAAAAATTATGGTGTGTGTTGTATAAACTGATGCAAAGTTTAATTCTCTACCAAATGGTCAGCTACTTGCCGCCAATCGGTGTGAAATACTCCACTCCCAATTGTTCACATACTACACTCCCGATTGTGCTCATCATGGCGGTTCGGGCGTTCTGATGTTTTGATTTATAGGAATTTTACAGCGGAAGGCTCATGGATATAAAAACATTCTATTTATTTTAATTCTTCTCATTATTATAATTCAATTTATCTAAAATATTACTATTCAAATCATATGTTTTTCTATGTTTTATAAAAGGGTAAGGGAGCTGTAGCGTAGCTTACTTTTTGATGTTTTTTTTAAGTTTATTTTTTATATAAATTTTTTTAATAATTTTAAATATTTTATAAAAATAAAATAAATTTAGAATATCTTTAAAAAATATTTTCTTAATCAAAAAATAAAAAAAATTATTAAAAAATACTTTCTTAATCATTAAATACAATAAAAAATCATAAAAATTATTAAAACAAAATACTTTTAGTATTTTATTTTATTTCTTGATTAAAGAAATAAAATATTTATTTTTATTTTTTTATTTTTTAAAATATTTAAAATTGTTAAAAAAATCTATATAAAAAAAAAACTTAAAAAATACACAACAAAAACAAACATTCACTCAGAGGGAGCCCCCAACGGGGCGCATTATTCTTTATAAAATGGAAGATATTTATTTTAAAGTGCTCTTATTTTTATAAATTATATTATAAAAATGTTCGAGAATTATAAGTTTGTATTTTCGTTTTACTTTTTATTCTAATTATATAAAAAGTTATAAAAGGCGTATGTTTGTATTTTTTCCTTTTACTTATATTTCAATAGAAACATCATATTTTGGGAAAATGCTAATGCTAGGAGGTTCCGTTCATCTTACGCCTAGTACCAGGAGCCATTATCTAACATGACCGTTCATGCAAGTAATAATTCAATTATGTAATTAAGCAAAATATGACAATAAACATCAAACATAATAGTAAATAACTTCTCTTAAACTTTGAGCTTTAGAATTCTTTCATTTAAAAGTTAAATCTCTTAACCTGACTCTGATACTAATTTGTAACATCATTTCCTGTAGGTTAGGAATATTACGAAACATATATAACATAATGTCTGGTAAAGAGATTCATATCCTGAAATACTTTATTTATTGAAAAGCATCAAAAATATTAAAATTGAACTGAACATAATTATTTTGAAACTGAACGTATCCTACGAATGACATAAAAGAAATCTAATTCTTGTGTGAATAACAGTTATTCATTCCTAAGTCTTTGTACTAGATCTACTTCTAACTATCAAGCTTTGCATCATCATAATCACCAACTGTGAGAATTAAACATAGAAGAAAATAGAAAGATAAATAAAAATGAATCGAATACACAGTAAGTAACACATCATAACGTAAAATATAATTTAGTCTAGCATAGACTTAATTTTTGAAGACTATTCATAATATACATACAACATCATAGATTCACAATCATACCGTAACATAACTTGATTTCACATAGGCTTAATTTCTGAAGAACTTTATACATACATATATCGTCACTGATTCACATAGCATATCAATTTATCATTAACATGAGCGGAATCATACATAGTCATGGCAAACATGAAACATGATTGTATAAATGACCTACTACATGTGCTTCCTAACAATCATACATGGCTTGTTCATTTTGTCTTTCACTTATTACATGTGATGAACTACGCTTGAGTCTGTGTTTCACTTAATCTTGCATAACTTGTTATAACATGAAGTGAAACACGCTTGAGTCCATGTTTCATTTAACTAGCATAACTTGTCATAACATGGAGTGAAACACCCTTTGAGTTCGTATTTCACTTAACTTGCATAACTTGTCATATCATGAGGTCAAGCACGCTTGAGTCTGTGTTTCACTTAACTTGCATAACTTGTCATAACATTGAGTGAAACACACTTGAGTCCATGTTTCACTTAACTTGTGGTTAACCATGCTTGAGTCCGTGGCACCGTCTTAGCATAACTTTTGTTGAACATGCTTGGGTCCGTGTCACCTTAAAACTTCTTATCATTCTTAATGCATGAGAATTTATTAGGCTTCATGAACTTTTCTAACCTGGCATATTCTTGTACATGACATAGCATAACATGGCATGACATAACATGATCTAAACATTTTATGACATTTCATGGTGTACATGATGTAGCTATTTTATTACATGGCATACTTGACTTAAATTACTACATGAACATTTCTTGGCTTCCATGTGATTTTAGTAACATTGAATGCATCAAATAGCAAATTCATTTATACAAGCATAATGTCATAATTCATCAAAGATCGTGAAAGGAATATAACCTTGACTTGGCTCTTAGTGTAGCGTAGATAACCATCATAAGCACATCATATTTTCATACATAACAATAATATTTACAATACGCATGCATTTATATGATCATACTATTTACCTCTTAGCGCTGTTTCCTGATTTCCAACTTGTAGCGCGTTACCTATACGAGGTACTCGACGTTACTATCTTTCTAGGTAGACGTGTCGTAGTTCTTTACGTGATTAAATACAAAATTGGAATTTAACATATTAGTTATCTTGTTTCCATGCAAAATTAATGAATACTTGCAATATATAATTAATCAAGAATAAATAGCTTAGTGGTATAATTAGGTTTAATATAAATCTACTAGATAAATAGTGTAAAACTAAATTTGAAATTTCAAGTTTTAACATGTAAAAATATATAAATTAAAATACTAACCTAATTAACTCCTAAGCATTGTCTATGTAATATAAAGGATTTTGGCCTACTAACACAAGGTGTTGAAAGGAAGAAGGATCGAGCCTACTACAAGACAAAACCCAACTGATAGTTTAGCCCTCAAAAGAATAAAGTTACCAGGCTGAGTGGGCCTAAGAGCCCAAGGCCCACTTTAACATCAAAGGCATAATACACAAGTCTGAGAGGTGTTTGTGAGAGGGAAGGTGTCGTGCTATAACAGGGGACTTACCGAGAGAAGGAATCTGAGGCGACGATGGCTGGAAGTGACCGGCAACACGACTAGGTCCTCTGGGCAGTGGCGCGATGAAAGAGAGAGAGTGAGAGAGTTAGACCAAAAACTGGAAATTACAAGGAGAGAGAGATCTCGTTGAGGACTTATCGGAAAGGAGTGGGTTTTCCAGTCACAAGGAGAGAGAGATCTTGTTGAGGACTTATCGGA
>QEOT01006309.1:5976-19326 GCA_003123785.1 Pterocarya stenoptera | reverse complement strand
ACTCATCTTATTCTTCAAGCATCCCCAATCTACAAGGGCAAGGACATCTCTCAATCACCACTTTCATGCATTCAGGGGATAAAAATTTTGTGAATAATAGTAAGATAGTTTGTAAATAATAGTGAGATAGTTTGAGTAAAATATTTATTGGGTTTTGGAAAAGTGTAGAGAGAAAAAATTAAAAAAATATTATAAAGTTAAAATATTGTGAAAATATACTTTTTTAATATAATTTTTGTTTCGAGATTTGAAAAAATTGTATTGCTTTTTATTTTTTATTTGAAAGTTTGAGAAAGTTGTAATGATTAATTTGAAAGTATTTATGGTTGAATGATATTTGAGAAAGAAATGAAATGGAATGTGATGAGATGGGAACTTTTTCCAAACATCCCCTCAATTTCTAGATGTAACAATCTCAATCCTTTAAATCAGGTTGTCTTTTAATTTTGGAACTAGTTATGTTCTATTTTGGTTTTAATTATCATTGGGTGGGTCTCATGTATAAGTTCAGTTTCATATTAAGTGTTGTTGAATGGGGTGTCCACATCATCTTTTGTCCCGTCACGTGGATTGAGACAAGGTGATCATTTGTCACCTTATTTGTTTGTCTTATGCAGTGAAGGTATCATCTTTTCTTAGGAATGCCAAGAGTCGTTAGTTGATTAATAGTGTCAAGGTTTGTTCTAGGGCTCTAGCTATTAGCCATTTTTTTTTTTGGTAGCTTATTATTTTGTCAAGCCACTCATTCTAAAAATGTATTATTAGAACATATATTAGCTATATATGAATTTGCTTCGGGACAACAATTCAATTTGGATAAGATTGAGTTGCTTCTTAGCCCTAATGTGGATGAGGTTAATGCTATTATGTTTATTTGGAATGTTTCTCTCTACAACACTATTCTTGGTATTTGGGACTTCCTTGATGGGAGATGTAGAAGTTCTACTTTTCAATACTCGAAAGAAATGATGTGGGGTAAATTATAAGGATGGAAGGAACAATTACTTTCACAAACCGGTAGGAAGATATTGATTAAAGCAGTTGTTCAAGCCTTACCAACCTATAGACTAAGCTGTTGTTTGCTGCCTAAATGGTTATAAAAACTCTACATGAAGTCATTTCGGGCACCCCTTGCGCACGAAAATGACATGGCATGGCTGGGTTAATGAACTGTGCGTAGTGACATGGGCGGGAGACGAAATACAAGGGGAAAAAGCCTGAGCTCCTGAGCCTACTGCAACAAGCCGAAGAAGAGTTTGGCTTCAACCTCGAGATGGGTCACACAATTCATTGCCAAGAAGAAGTTTTCCAATCTCTAACATCCATGCTCAGATGGATAAGTGGCTACCATTTGATTGTCAGATCTAATCTATTTCTCCTCATCATTTCATTCAACCTTCCTCTACTGTCAATTGCTTGTTATTACATAATTTATCTTTGTGAAATTGGGAGTTGGTGTATTCCATTTTTCCTCCTCATGTGGCTTCTACTATATGTTCACTTCTTGTGATGTCTAGACAGGAAGATGATAGAATTGTATGGGTAACAAAAGTGGCTATCAGATGTGGTTGAGGAAGATGGCTAGTGCTCTTTATAGTTGTTCAAGATTTCAACATGTTTGGACTGTCTCTTATCCATAGATTATATCTTATTTGAGGCAAGTTGGGAGTTTTTTAGATTTAGTGTGGTGTGGGCATTGCTGAAACTTAATTCCAAGTTAGTTCCTACTTTCCTTATCATTTTTTGGGGTATTTGGGAATACAGGAACCTTAAGTTGTTTCAGAATTTTGATTACTTTCTTTTAGAGATAGTTGATAACTGTCTTGCGTATGTTGAGAGTTATCTTCATGTGAAGAGTCAACGAAGAGTCAACATGTGGTGGTGTATAAAGAACATCTGCTCTCTTGGAAAGCCCCCTCCTCAAGGTATGATGAAGCTTAATTTTAATGGTGCCTTGTTTTATTTTTCTGAGTCGGCCGATATTGGAGTCCTTTTAAGAGATGCTCATGGGATTGTTCTGATGTCTTCCAACCGTAAGGAACATGGTATTTTTGAAGTTGATATTGAAACTTTAGCAGCTCTGAGGGTTTTATAATTAATTTTGCATATGGGTGTGAGTAATTTGAATTTGGAAGGAGATTCTTTAACTATTGTTGAAGCTATTCATTCTAAAAAACCCAATCTATCTAGACAGAGATTAGGGGTGTAATCGGTCCGGTTTTGGACATAGTTTTGAACTGAACCAGTATATACCAGTTTTGAAATTTAAAGAACTGATATTGCACCGGTTACACGCCTAAACTGGTACTTTCGGGTTTACCGATTCCGATCAGGTTCGATCCGATTTTTTCGGTATATTATATAGTATATATAATATAGTATATTATAGTACATAATAATATAGTGATAATATATTGTAGTTTTTTTTTTTTTTTTTAAAAGGGATGGAGGTCACATGTCCATAAGTGACTCCCTTCTAATTTTATTAAAAACCCTCACTTGTAGCGGAGGAAAACCGTGGTAACAATCCGGACATTTGGGATTTACAAATAAGAAAACATTCGAAATATCAAACCAAAACCAAAAACCAAGGCCCCAACCAGAAAAAACCAAAGACAAAAACTTAACGAACTCTCAAGGAAGGAAGACCAGATGAATCCAACCGAAGCAAACCTCTCAGGACTCGAGGCAATAGAGAATTATTTGAGTAGATATAATATATAGTGATATAGTATTAATATAATTATTAATACAATAGACTATAGTGATAATATATAATTATTTATATAGGATTTTAAAATTTAAAATTATATTAATTAGTAATTTATCATTCAATACAAAATTATTTTATATATAATATATAATTATATATAAAATAATTTATACAATAGAAAAATTAAAAAATATATATATATTTTTGTAGATGATACGTTACAATGGTTGCATTCATGTTGTCTAGAATTTATTCGTTCTAGAGTTTTTTTTTTAAATGCTGCCTTGTAATTGATCGGTTATGGATTATGTAATTATCTTCGTTACGAATGAATGACTACTAATTCTTTAAGAAAAAATCAGGCTATCACCATTCCACTTATAAATGACAGAAGGACTTCTTAATAACCACTTTTCTATGCTAAATTTTAGATATTACTACTATTTTTAACTGTCCATGTAAAATCTACTCTTATATTCTAAAAACATTAGTCAAAATCATCATTGGAATTCTTAGAATCACTATAAAATACAAAAAAGTTTCTATCACAAACAATAAGACATCTCATTCACAACCCTTTCATACTAAATTTAAAATATTAGATTTGTAATGATTCAAGGAAAAACCAAGTTATATTTAATTATTTATATTTATATCTAAAGAAGTAATCAAAGTTACAATTGGGGACGGATTGGAATTATTATAGAAAGCAATAACTTTTCTCTTCATGGCAAAGTGTGATCCATTTCATCATAATCCTACCTTCAATTTCAGGATAACTTAAAATTACTTTACAGGAAAAAATGCTACTTACTATACTCTTATTTTACTCTTATTTCATTATGTTGATGATATTATATATTTACTAATTATTGAACTTGCTATTTCTTTTAAAGAAAATACTAATTTAGGACTTAATAAATAGTACCATGGTCCATATCAATACAAATGAATGAGAATGTAACTTTGAAAAACAAACCCTAAGGACAATGATTTTGCTATGTGAGCAGAACCGACGTTAAAGAAAATGATTTATTCAAGAGTCCTTTGTTAGTCCAAGCAAAGCAAATGCTAAGCTTTTCTTTTCAAGGCTTGTTTGGATAACAAATTCATCTCTAAAATTAGAGAGAATTTTTCAGCAAAAGATATTTTCATCCTAAAAAATAAAACATTTACTATGTAAAAAATCAAAAAAAAAAATGTTTAAAAAAAAAAAAGTTGAAATAGAAAACACAACAACCACCATTTTAAATTTGCCATGCACCACGGGATGACCAGCCTTGTCACTTGGGAAAAAGCTATATGTATATGGTATTCACTATTTGCCCGGGCGTGTGCCATTCTCTAGCAAGTTGTTCTTTTAGTTGCGTATATTCAATACCCGGACACTGATCTACCATCTCTTTTTCAAGTGAGTTTTGGATAGAGAGTTGAGATGAAAGTTAAAAATTGAATAAAATATTATTTTTTAAATATTATTATTGTTTTGGAATTTGAAAAAGTTGAATTGTTTATTATATTTTATGTAGAAAATTGAAAGAGTTTTAATGATGGGATAAGATAAGTTGAGATAAGTTGTGGAAGTAATAAAATATACACGGCCCAAAGTAAGCCTATTAGGTCCAGCCTAAGGGGGATGTCCCACCACTAGAAGATAAAGGAAGAGAGAGGAAGGGGAGACAAGGAGTGAACATGCAACAGAAGTGTGTCAGGATAAGAAGGACCGGAGAAGAAGGGAGACAAAGAAGTGACAAGGGAAATAAAGATGTCAGGAGAAAGGGACGAGAAGGAAAAAAAAGGAGAAAGTGGAGGGAAGTGAGGATGTCAGATAAATAAAAGCGGACAATCATTACCACTCCCTAGGAGCATGCGAAAAGAGAGGGCATGTAAAAGGAAACAACTAAATGAATTAAAAGGAAACGGTTAGACGATTTAGGGATGAAAGTTAAAAGTTGAATAAAATATTTTTAGATATAATTTTTTCACATTATTATTGTTTTAGAATTTGAAAAAGTCAAATTATTTATTACATTTTGTGTATAAATTTGGTAAAGTTGTAATGTGTAAATAAGATGAGTTGAGATGTATTGTGGAAGAAATAAAATATACACGGCCCAAAATAAACCTACTAGGCCCAGTCGAAAGGGGGGTCCCACTATAGAAAATAAAGGAAGAGAGAGGAAGACGAGACAATGAGGTAATAACCAACATGAGGGTGTTAGGATAAGAAGTGAGAGGAATGAGAGATAATGAGGGGACAAGGGAAAGGAAGATGTCAGGAGAAAGGGAAGATAAGGAAAAATAAGGAGAAAATGGAAAGAATAGAGGATGTCAGACACGCAAAGTAAAGGCGAACAATCTTCACCACTCCCTAGGGGCACGAGAAAATATGGGTTATATAAAAGGAAATGATTAGATGTTTAGTGATGAAAGTTAAAAGTTGAATAAAATATTTGTTAGATATTATTTTTTAAAATTATTATTATTTTGAAATTTAAAAAAGTTGAATTGTTTTTTATATTTTGTTGAGAAATTTGAAAAAGTTGTAATGATGAGATAGAATGAGTTGAGATAAGTTATAGATGCGATAAAATATAGACGGCCCAAAGTAAGCCTACTAGGCCCAGTCTAAAGTGGAGTTCTCACCACTAGAAGACAAAGGAAGAGAGAGAGGAAAGGGAAACAAGAAGGGAACAAGCAACAAAAGGGTGTCAAGATAAGAAAGGAGAGGGATGAGAGACAATAAAGGGACAAGGGAAAGGAAATTGTCAGAAGAAAGGGACGGAAGGAAAAAAAGGGAGAAAGTGGAGGGAAGAGAGGATGTCATACACGCAAAGTAAAGGTAGACAACCATTACCACTCCCTAGGTGCACGTGAAAAGAAGGGACATATAAAAGGAAACAACTAGATGAATGAAAAGAAAACAGCTAGACGATTTATGGATAAAAGTTAAATTGTTGAATAAAATATTATTAGATATTTTTTTTAATATTATTGTTTTAGAATTTGAAAAAGTTAAATTATTTGTTACATTTTGTGTAGAAATTTTGAAAAGTTGTAATATGTAAATACGATGAGTTGAGATGTATTGTGGAAGAGATAAAATATACATGGCCTAAAGTAAACTTACTAAGCCCAATCCAAGGGGAGGTCCTGCCACTAGAAGAGAAATGAAGAGAGAGGAAGATGAGATAATGAGGGAATAAGCAATAGAAGGGTGTCAGGATAAGAAGGGAGAGTAAGGAGAGACATGAGGGGAAGAGGGAAAGGAATATGTCAGGAGAAATAGACGAGAAGGAAAAAAAAAGAGAGAAAGTGGAGGAAAGAGAGGTTGTCAGACACGCAAATTAAAGACGTAGAATCTTCATCACTCCCAAGGGGTACGCGAAAAGAGGGGATATATAAAAGGAACAACTAGAAGATTTGGAGATGAATGTTAAAAGTTAAATAAAATATTGTTAGATATTATTTTTTAATGTTATTCTTATTTTGGAATTTGAAAAAGTTTAATTGTTTATTATATTTTGTTGAGAAATTTGAAAAAATTGTAATAATAAGAAAAGATAAGTTGAGATAAGTTGTAGATGAGGTAAAATATACATGGCCCAATGTAATCCTACTCGGCCCATTCCAAAAGGGAGGTCCCACCACTTGAAGACAAAGGAAGACAGAGGAAGAGGAGACAAGGAGGGAACAAGCAACATGATGGTGTTAGGATAAGAAGAGAGAGGAAAGAGAGACAGGGAGGGGACAAGGTAAATGAAGATGTCAAGTGAAAGGGACGATAAGGAAAAAAAAGAGAAAATGGAGAGAAGAGAGGATGTTAGATATGCAAAGGAAAGACGGCAAATCTTCATTACTCCCTAGGGGCACGCAAAAAGATGGGGCATATAATTGGAAACGACCATGCGATTTTGAGAGGGAAATGAAGATGTCAGGAGAAATGGACGAGAAGGAAAAATAAGGAGAAAATAGGGAGAAAAGAGGATATCAAACACGCAAAGTAAAAGCGACAATCTTCACCACTCCCTAGGGGCACGAAAAAAGAAGCGATATATAAACGAAAAGGATTAGACGATTTAGAGATGAAAGTTAAAAATTGAATAAAATATTTTTAGAAATTATTTTTTAAAATTATTATTATTTTGAAATTTGAAAAATTTGAAATGTTTTTTATATTTTGTAGAGAAATCTGAAAAAGTTATAATGATGAGATAAGATGAGTTGAGATAAGTTGTGAATGAGATAAAATATACACAACCCAAAGTAAGCCTATTAGGCCCAGTCCAAGGTGGAGTTGCCACCATTAGAAGACAAAGGAAGAGAGAGGAAAGGGAGATAAGGAGGGAACAAGTATCAAGAGGGTGTCAAGATAAGAAGGGTGAGGAAGGAGAGACAAGAAGGGGCAAGGGAAATGAAAATGTCTATAGAAATGGACGGAAGGAAAAAAAAAAAGATATAGTGGAGGGAAGAGAGGATGTTAGACACGCAAAGTAAAGGTGGACAATCATCACCACTCCCTAGGGGCACCCGAAAAGAGGAGCGTATAAGATGAAACAACTAGATAAATTAAAAGGAAATGGCTAGAAGATTTAGGAATGAAAGTTAAATGTTGAATAAAATACTTTTAGAATAATATTTTTTAATATTATTATTGTTTTAGAATTTGAAAAATTGAATTGTTTATTATATTTTGTTTAGAAATTTAGAAAACTTTTAATGATCAGATAAGATGTGTTGGGATAAGTTGTGGAAGGGATAAGATATACACAGCCCAGACTAAGCCTACTAGGCGCTGCCCAAGGATGATGTCCCACAGTTAGAAGATAAACGAAGAGAGAGGAAGAGGAGACAAAGAGGAAGTAAGCAACATGAGAGTGTCAGGATAAGAAGAGACAGAAATGGAAGACAAGAAGGGGACGAGAGAAAGGAAGATGTTAGGAGAAAGTGGAGAGAAGAGAAGATGTCCGACATGTAAATTAAAGGCAGATAATCTTCACCACTCCTGAGGGCCATGCAAATAGAGGGGGTATATAAAAGGAAACAACTAGACGATTTAAAAGGAAACAACTAGACGATTTAGAGATGAAAGTTAAAAGTTGAATAAAATATTATTAGATATTATTTTTTAATATTATTATTGTTTTGAAATTTGAAAAAATTGAATTGTTTTTTATATTTTGTGTAGAAATTTAGAAAAGTTGTAATGATAAGATAAGGTTAGTTGAGATAAGTTGTTGAAGGGATAAAATATACACGACCCAAAGGAAACCTACTAGGCTTAGCCCAAGGAAGAAATTTAGATATGTTTTTTATATTTTATGTAAAAATTTAGAAAAGTTGTAATGATAAGATAATGTGAGTTGAGATAAGTTGTTGAATGGATAAAATATACACGATCCAAGGAAACCACTAGGCTTAGCCCAAGAGAGAGGTTCCAGCCCACTACTAGAAGACAAAGGAAGAGAGAGGAAGATGAGACAAGGAAGGGACAAGTAGCATGAGGGTTAAGGATAAGAAGGGAGAGGAATGAGAGACAAGGAGGGGATAAGGGAAAGAAAGATGTCAGAGGAAAGAGATGAGAAGGTAAAAAAAAGGAGAAAGTTGAGAGAAGAACGGATGTTAGACACGCAAAGGAAAGGTGGCCAATCTTTACCATTCCCTAGGATCACGCGAAAATAAGGGACATATAAATGGAAACGACTAGTAGATTTGAAAGAAAATAACAAGACGATTTGTAATGATGAGATAAGATGACTTGAGATAAGTTGTGGAAGAGATAAAATATACACGGTCCAAAGTAAGCCTACTAGGCCCAGTCCTAGGGAGAGGTCCCCCTACTAGAAGACAAAGGTAGAGATAGGAAGGGGAGACAATGAGAGAACAAGCAACATGAGGGTGTCAAGATAAGAAATGAGAGGAAGGGGAGACAAAGAGGGGAGAGGGAAATGAAGATGTCAGGAGAAATGGACGAGAAGGAAAAATAAGGAGAAAATAGGGAGAAGAGAGGATATCAAACACGCAAAGTAAAAGCGAACAATCTTCATCACTCCCTAGGGGCACGAGAAAAGAAGCGATATATAAACCGAAATGATTAGACGATTTAGAGATGAAAGTTAAAAATTGAATAAAATATTTTTAGAAATTATTTTTTAAAATTATTATTATTTTGAAATTTGAAAAATTTGAAATGTTTTTTATATTTTGTAGAAAAATCCAGAAAAGTTATAATGATGAGATAAGATGAGTTGAGATAAGTTGTGAATAAGATAAAATATACACAACCCAAAGTAAGCCTATTAGGCCAAGTCCAAGGTGGAGTTGCCACCACTATAAGACAAAGGAATAGAGAGGAAAAGGAGATAAGGAGGGAACAAGTATCAAGTGGGTGTCAAGATAAGAAGGGTGAGGAAGGAGAGACAAGGAGGGGACAAGGGAAATGAAAATGTCCAGAGAAATGGACGGAAGGAAAAAAAAAAGATATAGTGGAGGGAAGAGAGGATGTTAGACACGCAAAGTAAAGGCGGACAATCATCACCACTCCCTAGGGGCACGCGAAAAGAGGAACATATAAGATGAAACAACTAGATGAATTAAAAGGAAATGGCTAGACGATTTAGGAATGAAAGTTAAATGTTGAATAAAATATTATTAGATATATATTTTAATATTATTATTATTTTAGAATTTGAAAAAGTTGAATTGGTTATTACATTTTGTGTAAAAATTTTGAAAAGTTGTAATGTGTAGATACAATGATTTGAGATGTATTGTGGAAGAGATAAAATATACATGGTTCAATGTAAACATACTAGGCCCAGTCCAAGGGAGGTCTCACCACTAGAAGACAAATGAAGAGAGAGTAAGAGGAGACAATGAAGGAATAAGAAACAGAATGGTGTCAAGATAAAAAGGGAAACGAATGAGAGACATGGAGGGGACAAAGGAAATGAAGATGCCAGGAAAAATGGACAAGAAGGAAAAAAAAAGGAGAAAACAGAAAAAAGAAAGGATGTCAGACACGCAAAGTAAAGGCTTAGAATCTTCAACACTCCCTAAGGGTACGCGAGAAAATGATGTGTATAAAAGGGAACAACTAGAATATTTAGAGATCAAAGTTAAAAGTTGAATAAAATATTGTTAGATATTATTTTTTAATATTATTTTTATTTTAGAATTTGAAAAAGTTTAATTGTTTATTACACTTTGTTGAGAAATCTAGAAAAGTTATAATGATGAGAAAATATGAGTTGAGATAAGTTGTAGATGAGATAAAATATACACAACTCAAAGTAAGCCTACTAGGCCCAACCCAATGGGTAGGTCCCACCACTAGAAGACGAAGGAAGATAGAGGAAGAGGAGACAAGGAGAAAACATACAACAGGATGGTGTTAGAATAAGAAGAGAGAGGAAATGGAGATAGGGAGAGTACAAGGGAAATGAAGATGTCAAGAGAAAGGGATGAGAAGGAAAAAAAAGGAGAAAGTGGAGAGAAGAGAGGATGTTAGGCATGTAAAGGAAAGACGACTAATTTTCATCACTCCCTAAGGGCACGCAAAAAGAGGGGGCGTATAATAGGAAACAACTAGACAATTAAACAGAAACGACTAGATGATTTTGAGATGAAAGTTAATATTAGAATAAAATACTTTTAGAATAATAGTTTTTAATATTATTATTATTTTAGAATTTGAACATTGAATTGTTTGTTATATTTTGTGTAGAAATTTAGAAAAGTTGTAATGATAAGATAAGATGTGTTGAGATAAGTTTTGGAAGGAATAAAATATACACGGCCCAGACTAAACATACTGGGCCCAGCCCAAGGGCAATGTCCTACAACTAGAAGACAAAGGAAGATAGGGGGAAGAGGAGACGAGGGAGGAACAAGCAACATGACGGTGTCAGGATAAGAATGGAGAGAAATGAGAGACAAGAAGGGGACAAGCGAAAGGAAGATCAGGAGAAAGGGATGGGAAGGAAAAAAAGTAGAAAGTGGAGAGAAGAAAGGATGTCATACACGCAAAGTAAAGGCAGACAATCTTCACCACTTTCAAGGGCCATGCAAAAAAAAAAAAAAGGGTACATAAAAGAAAATGATTAGACGGTTTAAAATGAAACAACTAAACGATTTAGGTATGAAAGTTAAAAGTTAAATAAAATATTATTAGATATTATTTTTTAATATTATTATTGTTTTGAAATTTGAAAAAGTTAAATTATTTTTTATATTTTGTGTAGAAATTTGAAAAAGTTGTAATGATAAGATAATGTTTTTGAATGGATAAAATATACACGGCCCCAAGGAAACCTATTAGGCCTAGCCCAAAATGGAGGTTCCAACCCACCACTAGAAGACAAAGAAAGAGAGAGGAAGATGAGACAAAGAGGGGATAAGTATTAGGAGGGTTAAGGAAAAGAATGGAGAGGAATGTGAGACAAGGGAAATGAAGATGTCAGAGGAAAGGGACGAGAATGAAAACAAAAGAGAAAGTTGAGAGAAGATAGGATGTCAGACACGCAAAGGAAATGTGGCCGATCTTCAGCATTCCCTAGGGGCATGAGAAAAAATGGGGCATATAAATGGAAACGACTAGACGATTTAGAGATGAAAGTTAAAAGTTGAATAAAATATTGTTAGAATATTATCTTTTAATATTATTATTGCTTTGAATTTTGAAAATGTTGAGTTTATTATTATATTTTGTGAAGAAATTTCTAAAATTTGTAATAATGAGGTAAGATTACTTGAGATAAGTTGTGGAAGAGATAAAATATACATGGCCCAAAGTAAGTCTACTAGGTCCAGCCCCAGGGAGAGGTCCCCCTACTAGAAGATAAAGGTAGAGATAGGAAGGGGAGACATGGAGGGAGCAAGAAACTGGAGGGTGTCAGGATAAGAAGGGAGATGAATGAGAGACAAGAAATAGACAAATGAAAGGAAGATATTAGGAGAAAGGAACGGGAAGGAGAAGGAGAAAGTTGAGAGAAGAGAGGATGTTAGACACGTAAAATAAAGGTGGACAATCTCACCACTCCTTAGGGGCACGTGAGAAGATAGGGCTTATAAAAAAAGAGGACTAGATGATTTAAAGATTAAAGTTAAAAGTTGAATAAAATATTGTTAGATATTATTTTTTAATATTATTATTATTTTGAAATTTGAAAAAGTTGATTTGTTTATTATATTTTGTGGAAAAATTTGAAAAAGTTGTAATGATAAGATAAAATGAGTTGAGATAACTTTTGAATGTGATAAAATATACACAGCCCAAAGTAAGCCTACTAGGCTAGCCCAAGGGGGAGGTCCCACATTAGAAGACAAAGAAAAATAGAGGAATATGAGACAGGGAGGAAACAAGCAACAAGAAGATCTCAGAATAAAAAGGGAGAGGAAAGGGAGACAAGTAGGGGACAGGGGAAACTAAGATGTCAGGAGAAAGTAGAGAGAATAGAGAATTATTTGAAAATTTTGAATTGCTTATTATATTTTTGTTAGAAATTTGAAAAAATTGTAATGATTAGATAAGATAATTAAATATAAGTTGTGGAATGGATAAAATATATCCGGCCCAAAGTAAGCCTACTAGGCCCAACCTACAAGAGAGTTTTCTCGATTAGAAGACAAAAAAAGAGAAAGGAAGGGGAGACAATGAGGGGACAATGGAAAGGAAAATGTCAGGAGAAAGGGACATGAAGGAAATAAAGGAGAAAATGGAGAGAAGAGATGATGTCAAACATGCAAAGTAAAGATGACCAATCTTCACCACTCCCTAGGGGACATGAATAGATGGGGCATATAAAAGGAAAAGACTAGAGGATTTATAGGGGACTACTTCTTCTTCTTCAGTTTCTTCAACCTCTAGAAATGGGTCTCTAGTGCGAAGATATTCTCCATTGTACAACCTTTAGAAAGGGTCTTTAGAGTGAAAATCTGGATAAGAATGGAGATGAAGGAGAAACAATGAGAGAACAAGCAAGAGGAAGGGGAGACAATGAGAGGACAAGAGAAATAAAGATGTCAAGAAGGAAAAAAAGAGAGGAGAAAGTGGGAAGAAGAGATGATGTCAAACATGCAAAAGAAAGCCAGCCAATCTTCACCACTCCCTAAGGGCATGCTAAAAGATGGGGCATATAAAAAGAAATAGCCAGACAATTTAGAGGGTACTTCTTCTTCTTCAGCTTCTTCAATCTTTGGAAAGGGTCTGCAGCGCAAAGATATTCTCCAGCAAATATATTTGAGATTTCCATTGTACAGTGAGAAAAGAGAGGTTATGAGAGACTGTAAAATAAGCTTATTATAGTGGATATTTCCTCCCCACAAACCCCGAGGACTTAGGCAATATGCTGAATCACTTAAATCTATGTGTCTATCTCTCTTTTACATTCTCAGTATTTATTTTTATTCACTATCATGGATGTACGCATAGAAGCACCGGAGGACGTCGGTGGCTCTAGACTATATTGATCGAAGCCCAAATCTTCATAGCTGGTCGGAAATGACTCTTTCTCCCCTTCCGAACTGTTGTGTGATTTTTGGTATTAACAAATTGAGATGAGTTTTATATCCAAACTGGGCATAACAAAAAAAAAAAAGAGATGGACATGTGAAAGTTAATTAAAGAAAGTAAATTT
>QEOT01006307.1:3922-107363 GCA_003123785.1 Pterocarya stenoptera | reverse complement strand
TTCCACAACCCACCTCATGTTTGGCCGTGATTCTGGGTTGTGGAGTGTGCAGAGGAGTGCAAGATGAGTCAAGAGCTCCATATCTGAAAGCTTGTAAGACCCATCGGGCAGCCGAGAATCCCCTGCTTGCAGAAGCTTTCCTTCCTCAGACAGCCTTCGGATCCAGTCAAGTAAAACTATCTGATCATCTGTATATGTGAGATCTACTGCCCGTCGACCTGACACCACCTCCAAAACAACAATCCCAAAGCTGAAAACGTCGGATTTTGCTGTTGCAACACTTCGTTCTTGGAAGCTCTCGGGAGGTAGATATCCAATTGTGCCACCAATTCTTGTTGTCTCTGCCAGCCGAAACTGGTGATCTTGGGTTGAGGGTCTGCTGGATTCATACTCGAGTTCATGTTCTAACCACCTTGCGAGGCCAAAATCACCAAGCCGGGCATTGTAATGGGAGTCAAGCATCACATTACTTGTCTTCACATCCCGGTGAATAATTTGAGTTTCCAACTGTTCGTGAAGATAGAAAAGTGCAGCTGCCAGGCCTCTGACTATGTTCCTCCGCCTCTCCCAACTGAGAGGTGCTGATCCCATATTTTCTGGTCTTCTAAAAAGTATGCGGTCGAGGCTCCTGTTGGGCATGTAGTCATAAACCAAAAGCAACTGGTCCTCATGAATGCACCATCCTCGCAACCGGACAAGGTTCCTGTGGCGGAGGTGAGCCACAGCCACCAACTCAGCTACGAAAGTCTTCTCAAACCGCTCCCCTCTCTCTGCCAAGCATTTTACAGCAACCACAGTTCCATCACTGGGTAGAACTGCTCTATACACCTTGCCAAAACCTCCACTGCCTAGTACTTCATCCTCACTAAACCCATTAGACCCTATATAAAGCTCAGCAAAGCTAAAGATCCTTGGATTATCTGCTCCGACCTTGTCCGAAAGTTGTATCCCATCTGTGTCGTGAAACACTGCAGATTGTTGTTTCCTCCGCCTGCCATGGTGACAAAAGTTGATCCACTTTGAGTCATAAACCCTGCACAGCAAATCACGGATCAAAGCAAGAACTTGATTGCCACAGCCACGATAGACGTCTCTCTCGACTTCCTTTGCTGGTTTATGGACTTGTTCATCATCAACGGGATTGATTTCTTCGAACCCAGCCGGTAAAATGAAACATAGGCGTTTGAGCTGCATGGTACTGGTGCTAGATGATGGCTCGAATAGCATTAGCAGTACATTAATGGAGGTTTTGAGGAAGCTTTTCAAAATCATATACGAGTATTCTGTGATGCTTTAAATGCCTTTTATCAACCGGCCAAGTTGGGACCCACCCTCTATATATGATGTCATTAGCGATGGTTAGGTTGCACGGTTGAATTCTAAGCTATCAATCCGCCAAGTTGGAACCTACTCCCCATGATGTCATCATTATTAATCTTCTTTCTGCCTCTGGAAGATGCATAAAATTCCAGTATTTACACTAGGAATGATGCTCATCATTCATACGCGGCAAACCCTGGAGGTGCGAGCTGGAAAACACGAGTTCCTTGGACCGTGTAAACATCTAGAACTGTCCTAATTTTCAGTCTAGAAAATTAGAGCTATATCTTCTAAGAATCTAAAGTCAAAGTTCTACGCTTTTTGATCATGTCATATAGATGTTAAAAAACTATAACAAAAATCATTAAACGTCTCACTATTTATGATGTGTAATGCTATATATAGTCGTGGAGTAGGCAAGCATCGTATAGTCGCTTTGAAAAAGATTGAGATTTATTATTAAAAAATTAATTTTTTTTTTCTTTTCATATGAGTGCCGTATTTATTTATTTATTTTTAAAATGATTGTACGACACTTAGGTATTTTGGAACTATCATTTCTCATTTATGATATAGCATTTTGGAGTACCTCACCCGTCCTAAAGGGGTTTGTCGGACTGCTCAAACTACATAGGTTGGTTGGTTTTCAGATGTGATAAAAATTAAAGTGTCATTTACTGGGCCATGCATAAGTTTTGAGGGTCAGATTGTCAAAGGGATGTCAACTTTTAGGTTGGGTTTAGGGTTTTCCCAACTCATCTGGGGTTTGCTTCCTGGGAATCTTTAGTCGGCTCAGCTGGTCTGTACAGAATTGTGTATACTTCGGTTTGATTGATAATGTGAGTGGATGACATCCTAGTCATTAACATCTATGTCATGTGAAACCAGAAATACCACCGTTTTCACAGGGATAAGGATCCTCTTTATTTTAAGTAAAAAAGATAGCATATATTTACTGTAAAATATGAGATATTATGATCATTTTATAAGAAAGTACTTGTGTTTTGATTTTTTTAGAAATATAATAAGTCTCACAGTAAGTAATGTTTTACATACAGACTTGAATGTAACCGATCTAATTCTTTTATTGCCGTTTAGATTGAGAAACCATCTCAACTCATCTCATCATTACAATTTTTTTAAATTTTTACATAAATATAATAAATAATTTAAAATTTTTTAAATTTCAAAACAATAATAATATAAAAAAATAATATTTTAATAATATTTCATTCAACTTTCAATTTTCATTTAAAACCATCTCATATCATCTCACTATCCAAATGAGGCAAATGTCATATGATCAAAATGCCGCATATTTTACGCTAAATCTATCAATTTCATTTGAAATAAAGAGAATTATTTTTCTGTTTTGCAAAAAAGTTAGAAGAAATTTAAAAAAGAAAAAGAAAAAGAAAAAGGTTGGATTAAGAGCTCCAAGTTCACTGTTAAGTGAAGAATTTCTCCAAAAAAAGGTTCCATCTAATTTTGTCTTCAAGTCACAAGTGTGTAAATTGACAGATAAAAAGTGAATAGAATATATGAATCAATTGAAAGGCGATTGAGATAGATATATATATATATATATATTTATATATTTATATATATAAATATATATATTTATAGGATAAGATAAAATCACAACCACAATTGAGAAGATCGAGATGGGGCCGCAAGTGTAAATCAGGGTGCAGTTGGACGCTGATTATGGGACCACATCATTTAATAGGGCTTGTGCATGGCGGCAAGAAATAGAATGCGTTTGGAGGGGGTTGGGTCGGGGGGGAAAACTTTTGTGTTCAAAATGACGTTGGACTGAGGAGTTTCTTTTTATAATGTTCAGTATTTTTTCATGTGGTTCTTGTTAGTTTGGGTTGGTTGAATGGGTCGCCTACTTTACTTTCCATTAATTGTTTTATGCATGTTTTTTCTTGGAGCATTGACATCCGATTGTGTGATTTTGTAGACAAAAACTTACCTAGAAAGTTTAAAAATGTTTTGGATGTAAGATTTTCTTTTCTTTTAATGTATGGACTGAGAAAGTTTTTTTAATTTAGAGGTGTTTTTATTACGGAGTTAGAAAATGTGGTGTCCATAAAAAACATGCATGAATGGAAAGAATAAGAAATTATATTTACAGTTTTGAAGTATGTAAACGTTGCACAATCTATTTAAAAAAATTGAATAAATACGAGATCTACATGAAAAAAAATTAATTTTTTTAATATTAAATTTTATTTTATTTTTAAAAAGATTGCACGAAACTTACGTAATACGTACTCTATAACTATAAGTAGCATTATTCGAAAAGAATTTGTTTGAGATTTTGTCGAATCGTGTAAAAACTTGTTTTATTTTTTCGCTTGTTACGAAATTCGAATCACCTAGGATATTTGAAAGTTTCAAAATTTAGCGTAGAGATATTTGAATTGAGAGTTCAAAATTTAAAAAAACAATGTATGTATCACCAAACATATATGACTTATTATGAGAGTGGTGCACGACCGCTATTGATCATTTGGTCTCTTTTTGGGCAATGGTCCTGAGAGTGAGAACAACAACATGCAATGGCCACATCTCATGAAAATTAATGCATTTCGAAGGCTGTTTTCTCAACCTGTGCCTTGTGAAGTGTGAAGTGTGAAGTCTCGTGTGTTGATATTCATGCGAAGGTTGCATTCTTTGTGGTTAATTTTGTGCGTTCTCTTTGAAGGGATTGGGGGACCTTTGTGATGCTAACTGCTCAATTTTTTTTTTTTTTAATGACATGACAATAATTTTGAAATTTCTTGATCGACAAGTTTTTTTATTTCTTTTTTGCTTCATAAATTTAGCCACACATTCAAGTGAACCTCCAATTTTGAGGGGCCAAAGAACAAAAATCTCCACTATTTTTTATTTATTTATAAAAATTTAATGGGATGATGGGTATTTGGGATTCAAATTTCCTTATGACTGTAATTGATGTGATATATGATATTCTTCATAAAGAAGTAGACCCCATTTTGAATTAAGCAAGCTTGCAGGGATGCAGCTAGCTTGGATTCAGCAAAGATGATCTAGAATTCTTCATAGTTTGGGTAAAAATTCGAATGTTTCAAATGAAAAACAAAGACAAGTGGGTTTTACGATATTTATTATTATTCGTGTTTATTTTTTAAACAATATTAAATGTTTAATAACGTTGTGACTCACTTCATATATCTATCTTTTTTTTTTTTGCTGAAGATCTTCAAATTTAAATAAAAACTTGAATGGATCTTTTTATCTTTAGAATACTATCAAAAGTATCGACTTTATTGCTCCATCTAATCCACCAATGTAACTGCCATTTTGTCCAAATATCTTGCTTATATCTTAAACCATCCCTTAAATACTATCACCTTTATTTGCAGAAAAGCCATCTGGTTGGTTTATAAGGAGGTTAATATATCTATCCAGAGACTATTGTATGATAGTTTTTCAAGCGCCCCATCTTCCTTTAGGTGGAGATAAGCAAGAAAAAATATGGAACTCCGATAATGAACTGGTCTCTTTGGGAGATTTATTATGCATCAACTACTATTCACTCTCGCATCTCACATCTATAACTTTTTCATAAGTGCGGGGGTGTTTTTTATAGGATATGTAATGTTTTTCATAAGATGTAGAGTATAGAACGGTGAATAGTGGCTGGTGAGAAGAATTTTTATTTTTTAGGTAAACAATACATGGAAATGACAAAAGGGACTCAACAAATCCCCTTTAAATTTGATTGTACTGCTCACAAATTAGATCTACCAATAACATTGAAAATGAAATGAGCAAAGTTAGTTTGACAAAGATGAAAGTAATGTCATTTTCTCCCACTCTTTGTGGTTTGACACCATCCCAATCCCCCCAATAATTGCGCTTTTACCAAACCTAAACCTAAAGACAGCCGGAAAGCCAAAAGACTTTAGTGGAAAATTTGTAGATATGAAAAAAGGGTTTTCTAATTCCTAATGCTTCCATCAAAGGAAAAAAGGTGGTTGGTTCATGAGTCATGCATTGATTTTTCAGGGTATTTGGTAAACCAAAAAACTGGGGCAACCATAAAGAGTATTGGAATTTGCAACAATTGTTCTTACCTCTTGTGATTTTCTTCCCTTTTCATGATTGGCATTGGAATTGATCCTTTTCTACTCTTCTTTCTTCTGGAACAATAAATTTAGGAATGTCAAAGAGAAAAGTTGTTTCCATTTCAATTCGATTTGCGATATTTTAAATGATTTTTTATTAATTTATAAAATTATTTAAAATTATCATATCAGTAGAATTAAAATTAAAAGATTTAGAACGAAGAAGAGTAACATAATTATCTTATATAAATGACATTTAGATGGACTTTTGGAGCCAACGATCTAGTGAGATGAGATGAGATAGTTTTAAATAAAAGTTGAATAAAATATTTTTAGAATATTATTTTATAATATTATTGTTGTTTGGAAATTTGAAAAAATTGAATTATTTATTATATTTAATGTGAGAATTTAAAAAAATTATAATGATGAGGTGAAACGTTTTTGGATCCAAACGTGACCTTAAGAAAGACTACTTCTCTCCTAAGGTTTTGGGTCAAGGCCAATAAGTGAGGAATAAAATAATAGCACTCTAAATTATATATATATATCTTTTTGTTTTTGTTTGTTTACATAATTTGGAGGGAAGTGGGTTGAAATCTTCAAATAAAACCAACGCAGAAAAGGTTGTGATGACAATGACATTTTGGAAATTAATATGAAAGCAATAGGGCAAAAATTTTTTTTTTCAAAACTCAAATGGGGGAAAATTATTTTGGTATTAAATATTAATTTAATATTAAAACTTTAGAAGATGAGGTATCAACGTTGAAAAGTATGAATCAGACAGCAAACAAAACCTTTTATTTTTTTCAAAACTCAAATATAAAATAATTAATACTCCACCCACCTGGTTTTGGAAGCAAAGCTCAATTTTAGCCAACTTTTTTCCACCCAAGGCTTGCTAATTGCTAATTAAAATAGTTCTTCTACTCATCATTCTTACGCTATATACTTGCTAAGAAAAAAAAGAAAGAAAAGAAGATAAAACATAAAAGCAGGTATGTGGTATAGATATGATGAGTATAATTTTTCTAATTAAAATGCTTGCTCTCAAGGACGTGTAACCACGCTTTACTTACAAAGGCATGCCAAAAAAATGAGAAATTTGTGAGGCTCACTTTATATATCCATATTTTATTTTTGGATTTTGTTATGCATCAGTCACTATTTACCCTTACACCCCACACTTGACAACTTCTTCTTATTTTTTTTTTCATAAGGTGTGAGATGTGTGATAGTAAATAATGACTGATAAGAAGAATTATTCTTTATCTTTTGTTTGTTGACACTTTCTTAGCAAAAAGCAGTTGAAAAAGTGGTTGTAGTTTCAAGTTTTTGTTTTTAACAATTATTAAAGACAAAGTTTGCTGCTGGTCCAGTTTTGTGACATAAAAGAGATCATATTTCTCCATCAATTCACCCTCAATCTAAGGAAGAAAGTATTTTGTTTAGAGTAACAGAGATAGAGAAGGGAATTAGTAGAAGCTCTATCCACATTCACTTGGAATTTTTAGACATAACCAACCTTCCTGTAAGCATTATTTTCACCCTCAGCTTAGTTTTATTTTAGTGTCTACTATCTCCATTAAAAACAATAGGTGTAAATATAACTTACCCGTAATTATTTTAGAGAAAATATTTTTAGAAGCCTTATTTTTTACACACCCAATATATCGTCTGTGTAGAAACTTTTCACATCAGCTATGCTAAAAAATTGTTAGTGTTTTAATTTTTTTAAGATTTTAATGAGTTCCACTGTAAGTGGTGTGTTAACACACCGGCTTATGTGTAACAACACATTAGTTTAATCTTTTAGAATTTAGAAAATGAGTCTGACAAACTTGCAATTTTTTTTTTTTTTACAAATATTTTACAAAATCTAATTTAAATCGAGAGAAACTATGTAAAAACTGAAATTATTTTTAATGAAGTGGTAAAATCTAAATTATTTTAATTGGTGGTAAAATAAACAGTAATAGCTGCTTATTTTTCATTATCATTTTTATTAAATCAGTCTAATTTAGAAATAGGCCTAGCTCAATTAAGAAAAATCAATAATCAAGGCCGGCCCAATTAGGCCATAGAGCGGCCCAATGAGGGTACGTAGTGTTGTTCGGGAAATGATCAAAATGGGTCATTTGATCACGGGAGATTACTTGTAGTCTTATATGATTTCAAGCATCATCACAGCCAATTAATTAATTAATTAATTAATTATATATTCTTGATTGGTCTGTTCTTTTACTCGTAGAACTCTTGTTTAATATTTTGTATAAAAAAGTGATAATTGCAGTTGCGAGTGTGTAAGAGTTGTGTAATCATTTTGAAAAAAGTGAATAAATATGAGATTTATATGAAAAAATTAATTTATTAATAGTAGACCCTACTTTTTTTTAAAGCGATTGCAAGGCGCTTGTGCACTTTACGACTGTATGTAGCATTACTCCACGACTATATGTAGTATTACTCTTTTATATATTATCACATCCATGTTTAAGTCCTGTATATATATATATATATATACTTATCTACACACATAATGATAAACTTACAATTAGTCTATAACTACTACTCTACTTAAAATGAAGAATATCTATGTAAAATTAAAATAAATTTTTAACTACATTTATTGATTTAAAATGAGTTGTAGAATAATTATAAAACAGTCGTAGAGGAATCTTCATACATAATGTACACTCATAAGAAATTAAGAACGTGTTGCCCGGCCCCCATAATGTATTTGGACTTCTTTCATTGTAGTAGGCCGTTTTGACCAACTAAAGTTTCAGCACCTTTTTACAAGGTTTCCGATTGTAAAGATCTCTCCCTTTTTTTACGCTTCCTTCAAAACTTGATCGTTGAGGATATCAAACAAATGGTTCTTTTCTACTGAACAAATGAAATATGTCAATAAACTTAATAGTTTTTGATCATGTCCTTGCTTGTTATGAACTTTCATATAAATGTAATTGCAGATGTAAAGTAGAATGGATATAAGAGAATCACAAGATTCATTCACTGTAAATGGGCATTTTCGAGTAACACCCAACCTTCATGAACAGACTACTAATTCTTACAAATTTTCAGATGAAAACCATCGCACACACGTCCCTCACCTTTTCTAGATTCTTTATACAGAAAATAACTAACTCAACCAATCAATGACTTACAAGTGTAAAACTAACAATTGTAATGTAGGGCATAAAAGTAAATTGACAACATTAAAATAAGAACATTTCCTTTATTTTCTCATTACAGAAGCCTCCCCAAAGAACTTCAAAATGGGGATAGGGAATTTATCTTTAATTGTTTCTTGGTTGAGAGCCCTGCAGTCATTACATAGGCGCCAACTAACATTTGCCTTGCGTACCAAGAGAACGGGTGAGGAAAAAGGACTAGAGCTGGGTCTAATCATCCCAGATTTTACCAAATTTACCACAATCTTTTCTATTTCAGTTTTTTGATAGAAAGGGTATCGATAGGATTTGGTTGAAATGGGAGTTATACCCTCTTTTAAAATGATTTTATGGTTTGGGTTCTCATTGGAGGAAGCCCAACAGGTTCCTTAAAAATTTCTCCAAACTGTCTCAACAGTGCATCAATCTTCCCATTTATAGGCCTGGGAGGCTTGCTGTCCAGTTGTGGTAAAAGTTCCATGGCCCTTAGTTGAATGAAGACCCCCTTAGAACCCTTACTAGGAGTAAGTTTCACTCTACTACCCTCCTCAAAAGAGGATCTGCCCAGTTGCAAACCCAACAATTTTATCTGTTTCCCCTTCCACTGAAAATTCATAATAAGCTTGGAAAAGTTCCAGTTAATGCAGCCTAATGTCTCTAACCACTAGATGCCTAACACAACATCACAACCTCCCAGAGTTAATAAATAAAATGGGGCAGTGAAATGACTACATTGCAATTTAATGGAGGTGTTGGGGGCAGAACCCTTCACTGGTGACTGAATCTCCATTTGTGACTTTAAGATTCAGTTGCTTTGTAGAATCCAGTTCCAATTTGGCCCTTCTAGCAATCGAGGGATCCAGGAAGTTATGGGTGCTTCCTGAATCCACTAGGATTACCACACTTTCTCCTCCAATACAACCACATAAGCGTATTGTTTTTGGAAATGGAGCTTCGGTGATGGCATTTAAGGAGATCTCCATTTGTTTCTCAGCCTTGTCTCCAAGTGTAGCATCTTCTGTATCATGTGTGTAAAAACAAAAACTTCCTCTCCCTTTTCATCCATATCTTCATCCCAACCATGAATCACATAGAGTTTAGGGGACTTGCATACATGTAAGGGGTTCCATTTGTCATCACAGTGATAGCAAAGACCTTGTATTTTCTTTTCATCAATCTGAGCAGATGAATCTGTTTGATGGGCTTAAATACTCTCTGCCCTTGTCCAGGTTGCCCCTGCATTGTAGGAAAACTCAGGTGAGTGCCAGGTGTCAAACCTGAGCTAGGGAAATCTGTTTTCTCACCCCACCCTTTCACTGATCTTTTAGAGTTGGTTAGGTATTCATTCTAAATTTTTACTAGCCCAAAGGCAGTAGTAAGGTTTAGTGGGTTGAACATCCACACTGGAAAATGGATTTCATCTTTCAGCCCATTAAGAAAGAAACTGAGTTTGTGAGCTTCTGGAAGATTTTGAAGTCTATTAGAAAGGGCCTCAAATTGTACCTTGTACTGAGATACAGTAGTGACTTGCTTAAGCCTAGTAAGTGCCTCCATAGGATCATCATAAGTGGATGGTCCAAAACATAATAACAATGTTCTAGTGAATGTCTCCCAGTTATTAAATTGGCATGTCTCTGCTGCATCTTGATACCAAATTAAGGCATCACTCTCCATGTGGTAGGAGACCATAAACAATTTTTGAGCAGGTGGGGTTTGATAATAGTGAAAGTAATGGTTGGCTTTAAATACCCAAGCAGCTAGGTTTTTATCATCACAGTAAGGAAAATCAAGTTTAATACCTCTATGGATATCTCTATGAAATTTATTGTTTTCTCTATCATGGTGCAGGTTGTGGTCATGTTGAGCCACCTGGGCAGCATAATTGGTCACTAAGGTTCAGACCCTCTCAGTCAACTGGGTCAGATCTTCATGTATGGCATGAATCCTTTCATCTTGAGCATCCTGTCTCATTGTAAGTTCCTGGTGTTTGGAACTTTTATTATTAGCCATGAGGAATGTTGGTGATTATCTGGTTTGGTCATTGGTGTTTGGCTTGAGGTGGGAATGGAAAGATTTATGGAATTTTCTGGGTTGGTGTTTGGCTTGAGGTGGGGATGGAAATTTTGTAATATTATCTGGGTTGGTGTTTGGCTTGGGTTGGAAGGAAAATTTTGTGGTTATTTTCTGGGTACAGGATCGTAGACTTGATACCACTTGTCATGAACTTTCATATAAATGTAATTGAAGATGTAAAGTAGAATGAATATAAGAGAATCACAAGATTCATTCACTATAAATGGGCATTTTCGTGGAACACCCAACCTCCATGAATAGACAGCCAATTCTTACAAATTTCCAGACGAAAACCATCGCACACACATCCCTCACCTTTTCTAGATTCCCTCTACAGAAAATAACTAACTCAGCCAATCAATGGCACACAAGTGTAAAACTAACAGTTGTAAAGCAGGGCATAAAAGTAAATTGACAACATTAAAATAAGAACATCTCTTTTATTTTCTCATTTCGGAAGCCTTCCTAAAGAACTTCAAAACGTAGCGTTTCCAACTCCATTCATGGGCCCGACCATTCACCTGATCAATTCTGGCCCATTTCTGCTTCACTAGGCTTCAACCCACGGGCTTCATAACATTGCTGTTAATAGCTCATCAAAGATAAGTACACCAAAAGTAAAAAACACCATTCTTTTTATGTAAACTATCTTGTTTGGAAACATTCCTCTTTGGAATGCTAGGGTTGTTCTTAGCCATTTAATAGCAGCCAATGCAAACATGACACCTCAGCTATACACATTAAAATCATGAGGATCACCACATGGAATTTTTTCCTAGAATTAAAAACCTAGAAAGATCTATTTTGTTTTGTTTTTCCTTTGCTACCCGATTGTGCCTCTTGGCTTCCATCACCCATTGCCACCACCAGCAGTCTGACGCCAATGACGCAGTCACCGAGTCCGACAACGGTACATTATTGCCACCTAGTTCGATCTATTTTGTTTTTTCTCTGCTATCGTCGTCCTCCAACAACACCAACGTCGCCAATGCCATTGGTACATTATTGCCACCCAGTTTGATGCCAATGTACTTATTCCATCAATAGGTTGTATCTTTCAACTATTGATTTTGTGGGTTTGTGCCAATCATCTGTAAAAGTAAACTCTGTCTTGATAATCAATGATATGATGATTTTTTTTTTATCGTTAATGATTTGATGATATTGAGAATTAGATATATTTATTTCATCACAGAATTGGCACAATGCAAGACCAACATTTGACCAACATGGCTCCTGGAATCATGAACCAATTGTACCCAAGCAATGCAACATATGGTCGATATGGAAACACATTCAGAGCCGGTTCTGGTTTTGGCTCTTTTGGCTTTGATTCAAAGACAAGTGGGCGTGGGCTAGCTTATATAAGCATACACTGCATTGCTTGATTTTGGTTACTTCTATAGGTTACTTTTACTGGATACATTTCCTGGGTGAATGGTAACAATAATAAAATTAAATATCTTCTTGATTTTAACAAATAAACCTAATTAAATTTGAGTTTCAGGAAGAAATCAAATCACAATAGAAAACCTAATTACATGAGTCTTACCGCTGAGGACAATTACGATCTGCTGCACTTAGGAGGAAGAAACTCCATGATTTTCAGCAACAATGCAGCTTGCGGTCGGCATCAATGGGGGAGAGCAGAGAGGTGTGAAGGAGAGGGGAGTTTGGCGTCATCGGGGTGAGGCTACGTGGAGGAAGACATTGGAGGCTGTTTTAGCCCTTGAAGAGCATGATTGGCAGGAAGATATACTAGTCTGGAAATATTGTTGGATTCAATGTACCTTGCAATAGTGTATGTAGTCAAGTGAGTTTGATGGGTTCTCTCCCGTTCTCTCTCAAAAAGCCCCTCTCTCTCAAAAGCCCCTCCGTTCGATCACAGCCGGGGGGAGGGGGAGCTTCGGCTCCCTCCTCCCGCTACTCTCCTCCCTCCCTAACGTCGGCCCTGTGTCTCCGACGGTTCCAGTTTTTTTTTGGTTTTCTTTTTCAGGTTTCGGCTAATAAGGGGGAGTCGGTGCGAGGTGATCCGGTGACCATCTATATACACGCGCCCCACGAGGAGTCTTCCCTGCCGCCGATCTGCAAAACCCCGTAATGCGGCCTCCATCGGAGCGGCGCGTAGCCCGCACGCGCGGATCGCAGATTCGGAGCTCGCCGCGCGTTGAACCCACGCGCCACCCTGGCATCAGCTGACGCCGCATCGAGCTGCCGATTCAGAACCGGCGTCACTGGATCTCCAAAGCTCGACCGTCGGTTTTCCCGCCATGTGTTGTGTTTTATGTGCACTGATTTTCCGTTTACAGTGTTTTACATTGTAATTTTCTTTATGTTTTGTCTTTATCTTTAAGAAATCACAGAAATGGTGTTTCCCATTCGGCCTTGGTCCGGAATGGTGTTTTCTCCCCACTCCGCGTAGCGGAGGGATCGGGGTGTTCCTCCTCCATGTCCTGCTTAGTCGGAATGGAGTCTGTTTTAGTTGTTATCTGTTATCTCTGTTTTTGGACAGAGATGTGCTATCTCTCAGACTTTTGTCTGTAGAGGTGTGCCGTGGGACTAGACCATGTCAGCCACGGATGTGCGCTGGGGAGCTTTTATTAGTTGTAATTGACTTATTTTTAAGTCAAATTTGTATGTCCGATTTTAATGATACGAGATTCGCCATTTCAAATAAAAAAAAAAAAAAGTGAGTTTGATAGAGAGGAATAGATCTCGAACTTTTGAAGTCTACTGTTTTCACTTGGTACTTATCATCTAATTACTGAGGGTAGTAATTTTTCCTTTGTATTTTTCAAGGAGAACAAAATCGGATAATTTGTACAAAAGGAATTTTTCGATTGTATGTGAGAGAGATTTGTAAATAAGAATTCATTCACACGAACTTCAAATAGATAAATTTCGTACAAAATTTTGTAAAAAAGTTGACCATTCCTTATAAATATGTGAAAAAATTATTCTTTATTAGTGTAATCCATTTTTTTACAAAATATTTGTATGAAATTTATCTATTTGAAACTTGTATATAACATTTTTCTTTGCAAATGTCGGAGTACTTTTGAGTTTTAAGTGATCTTCATTGTCATGTACATATTTAATCTTTGGAAAATGCTACTTTTCCCGCTGGGAGCTCCCGCTGAGGGCTCCTGTTGGGATTTTTAATTTTTAATTTTTTTTTACTTAGTGATTAAAGAAGTATTTTTTTTAATGATGTTGTATATTTTTTATTCTTTTTAAAAATATTTAAAAGTGTTAAATACGTATAAAAAAAAAATCTAAAATACACTAACAGAAGCCCCTAACGGTGGCTGTAGAGCCGCCCTTCAATCTTTTGGTTAATAGATTTCTTCTTGATTACAGAATCTGCAAGTAGATGTAAATGTTTTAAACTAAAATCCTTTAAATTCTAGTTTCTTTTGAAATTTATTCTTTTATTTTTTAATTTTAGCGATATCATAATGCCCGCTTGCGATAACAAAAGTCCTGACTAAAATTTATGATTTCTAATATGTCTGAACAACACCAATTCTTCGATTGCTAATTTTAATGAAAGAAAGATTGTGCAAGCAAAGCAAGATATTCTGCAATCTATATATATAGGAATTATACAAAGAGGTATTGCAGTATAAACTAATGTACAGTAGAGAAACTCCTAATATCAACGAGAATAATAGCCCATTGTTCTGACAGATTCTCCTCATCATCTTCATTCAACATATTTACAATAGTTTGTGAATCACTCTTAACTATGAGTCTTAGAAAACCCGTATGAGAAATAAATTGCAAACCCTTTACAATGTTTCAATAGCACAAACGCAATTTACCACATTACACACAGCCATTAAAATAGAACCAGTATGATCACTCAAAACAGCACCCACACCTGTCTCTTCCTGCTGGTGATCGATGAGAATGGACCTGATGATAAACTTTGAAGTAAATTCAAGCCATTCTGAACAGCAACAGCTGGGGCAAACATGTTTATGTTGGAAAGTTGCTAAGTTTCTTCTATACCACAAACTCCAAGCAATAGCAAAAAACTCAAGAAAATCCAGACTTACTACATTCAGCAGCAAATTGTAAATAAAAATGCCATCATCTGGATAGGAATGGAAGTCAACAAAGATGCTAGGGTGCTTCTGTAACCATGCCTCCTGAACTTGCTCACAGGTGAAGATAGCATGCAGAGAACTTTCTACCTGTTTAGTACATAAAGGACAACATTCCTCAATCTCCAAATGTCTTATTTTAAGCGAGTAGTATGAAGAATATCATTACAAAGCCGCCAAGCAAAATCCTTTATTTTGTTTTTTTTTGAAAAAAAGGCTCGGTATTCTTGTAGTTTACTTCTCCTGTGTTAAATCAATGAACAGTAAATTGAAGAACACTACAAATGTAAGCATGTGTAAAATGTCCTTCAAAACTTGCCATTTCTACAAAAATCTCATCAAGTCTTATCTCAATGAGTATAGCATCCTGGTATTTCAAGCTACACATCAACAAAATATGATGCATAAAAAATCATGCTCTATGCTCAAGTTTGAAAATAAATCTTCACAAAAAGAATTCCGCTCAACCACTCCACCAAGGTGCTCAAATTTCGCAAAATGCTAAAAATAGAGTGTGTCAATCATTTGTGTATCAATGCACATCACATTATTGCAAAATTGTGTTGTTTGGTTCCTCCATTGCCTACCACTTCCATCTCCATTCATTTGACTTGCGCTTTCCACTCTCTACTATTTATTGAATTTTAGTTTAAAGTTTATGATGTATTTTTGAGATATTTGGCTTAGAAGTTTGGACAAATTTATTGGCTATTTATTTTACTTCATGTCGTTATTTTTCTTGCTCTTTTAAGCTTTTATTTAACAGTGATTACAATTGCTATGGATTGATTTTGAGAATTTATGATTTGAACACAAGGATGAACCTTAGAATCTTAATTTTAGGACTTTTCAATTTTCAGCTCGTATTTTGTCAATTATTTTCTAATCTAATTTAATTCTTAGCTTAGTTTTATTAATCTCTTAGTTCTCCGACAATGGTGTCAAAAACTTGATTCACTCAAAAATGAGTAGCACAAAAGCTATCCTAAGTGCATGAGAGTGTTATGTAATAATTAGGAATAAAATTTCTAAATGATCTCTTCGGAGAAGTTGTTTAAAATCAAACTCGTGTAAAAGGTAAAAATATTCACAAAGAGAAAATAAAAGTGGTGATATGTATAATGAGCGGTAGAGTGTAACGGAAATGAAAAGGGCACTAGTCATAGACTAGATTCATATTTTTGGATTTTTGAGTGTCGAAATGAAATGTAAAAGACTAATAAATTGAAATTAACAATCAAGGAATCAACTAAGCTAAATGTAACACCCCGTATTTTAGTGTATTTTTAATGAAGGGTTATTTTAATTGATTAAGGATTTGTATCTTGTTTTAAAATTAAGGGAGTTTTATTATATTATTTTATAATATTTTAAGCTGTGAAAATTATTTATTTTATGTGTTTTCTAGATATTAATTACTTTTTTGCATTTAAAGTGATCTTTAATTTAAATTGGTTTGTTTTTGGAGTTTAAAATTATTATTGTTTTAATTAAGCATTTCACTGCGTTTGAATTATTTTATTTAGTTAATAATTTTAAAATCCTTTTCGTTGGATCATTTTCGAGACCCCAGAGGTGAGGACTGGATCTCTTCTTTTTCCCTTCCCTTTTCTTTTTCTCTTTTTCTTTCTTTTCTTCCTTTTTCTTTTCTTTCTCCTCCTTCCCGTGCACGACCCAGCCCCCCCTCTCCTTCGTCCGTTTCACTCATCACCACCCAGCACCGCCTTCGGCCCACCGTGCACGACACCGCCGGCACCATCGGCTTCCCCGTGCGCCGGCGACCTTACCCACCCAATATCCGGCCGGCTAACGCCGCCGTTAGCCACCACGAGCCGCTTGAACCCGAGATGGTTTTTCCTCCATTCCGCCGCCATCCGGCCACCATTGGCCACCATTTCTTCACCACTTCTTCACCGGCTCAATACCAAGCTTTTCCACCCAAACCCGGCCCCGATCCGTCACCGGTGAAGCCCAGCCAAGCTCATACCCGATCTTGCCTATCCAGTCTTCTACCGCTGTTTCGGCTACCACCCACGGCCAAAGGCCACCACTATTAGCTTCACCACCTCCCATAGGCCTTACCCTACCGTTCCCAAGTTTTCGTTTGACCTCGGGTAAATTTTGGGTTCACTGTGTTTTCGGTCACAGTGTTTTTACACTGTGAAGTTGCTGTTTTGGTGCTTTTTGCTCTTTCGTGATCCTTCGAAAATATTTTCATAGCGCTGTAAGTATTTCCTAAACAATCTTTTGAGATTTAAATATATTTTGCTCTAATTATTTATACTGTGATCTGGTTGGTACCAGACTGAGTCCGAGGAGAATTCGGGGGTGGATGGATTGAGGAAGGAGAAGTTATGCTTTGGTTATGTTGGGTTTTGATTGGTTGTTGGTTGTGGTTATTGTGAGTTGGTACATTGCATATTACACGCATGTTCATGTTTGTAAAATGAAAACTGGGTTTTCGTGTAATTGCATTCATGATCATGTGATTATTTTGAAAACTGGGTTTTCATGAGGAAATGGATTTTTGGGTGCGTGTGTATCACGACCCCAAGCCGAGATGGGGCATTATCTCGGTGGAGCTCCTCTGGTCACTCGGGAGCGGAATATACTGAGTGACGTCCCCTGGGTTGTCGCCGGGCGACAACGGGATCGGACGTTGGACGTGCCGACTCCGTGGCCCTTCTGCTGGCGGGGGCTAGAGGATGACCTGGCCACGAACGCACCGGGTGCGGAACTGGGCATCGCTCGTAAATTAGCCAGGACGTGCGGATGGTCCATAGGGGAGACCATGGTGCATATGAATTAATGGAAAAATGGAAAAATGGTTGTTTTCTGGGAAAATAGCATGAGTTGATTTTGTGTGTCATTTTCTGGGAAAATGACAGATTAATGTTTTTGGGCCAAAACGTGATTTTTGGCGTGGGTTGCATTTATTGCATATTGCATCATGGGCATGTATGATTAGTTGCTTAAATATGTTTTTATTTCAGGATTGGTTAGGTTATAACTTACCTGTGGTATCATTTAATGGTACTGCAGATTTTGATTATGATGTTGCAGGTGCCGAGCTTGAGGATTTGGCTCCGCCGGAGGAGTAATCTGGGATCACTCGGGTTATGTTTCTATTTTCTTCTTTTGTATATTTTATGGGACATTTGGTTTATGTTTTAAACGCTTTGTATTTGGATATCTGTATTAAACTAAAATTCTGGTACTAGAGACTTAATTATTATTATCCGCTACGTATTTATTTAGTGCACTGTTTATTTGTTGCACACATTTGGCACTTCTTCGTTGGGGTGTGTGACCGTGTGTCATCATCCTGACGTCACGATTCCCAAGATTTTTTGTATGTGGGAGTCGGGGCGTCACACTAAACAGTCTTAATTAATCTGAAAATTAAACAATAAAACTGAAATTATTTAAGTCCTAATTAAGCTTTAATTAATCTAATATGCAATGGAATTAAGAGATTAATAAAACTAAGCTAAGAATTAAATTAGATTAGAAAATAATTGACAAAATATGAGCTGAAAATTGAAAAGTCCCAAAATCAACATTCTAGAGTTTATCCTTGTATTCAAATTACAAATTCTCAAAATCAATTCATAGTAATTGCAATCACTGATAAATGAAAGCTTAAAAGAGCAAGAAAAATAACGACATTAAATAAAATAAATAGTAAATAAATTTACCCAAACTTCTAATTAAAATATCTCAAAAATACATCATAAACTTTAAATTAAAATTAAATAAATAGTAAAGAGTGGAAAGAGCAAGTCAAATGAATGGAGATGGAGGTGATAGGCAGTGGAGGACGGCTGGGCAGCGGCAGTTTGGATCCCCAGAGGTTCTTCAAGCTGCGGCGCTAGTCTGTTCGTGATGCATCCCTAAACTAAAAAAAACCCCTATGAAAAAATAATAATCCCCCATAGGTTGCGTCGTCCCTCACGTACAAAGAAGAAATCTTGCTTTTTCAAAATGCCCCCATCGCGTCCGTCCGTTGCGTGCGCGCGTGGTTTTCTTTTTTTTTTTTTTGCTTTTTTCGTTCGAGTTATCAGCATGCATTTTTGAGAAAAGAAATTTTATTTGCAGTCTTGAATAGTTGACTGTGTGTAGTTTCATTGATGAATGAGGATAAAAGATAAAAAAATATCATTTTAAAAAAGATATTATTGTGATTTTAATTTTTTTTAAACATATATAAATGTATGGATTTGTATGAGTAATTTCCAAAATGGAGACTGTACGTAGACTAACTCTTTTGATAAGCTTTTTTTTTTTTGCGCCTTTCTTGCTTTTTTTTTTTTTTTTTTTTTAAAAAAAAAAAAAAACAAAAAAAAAGAAAAAAAAAAAAAAACAAAAAAAAAGAAAAAAAAAAAAAAACAAAAAAAAAGAAAAAAAAAAAAAAAAAAAAAAAAAAAAAAAAACGAAAGAATAGAATATCAAAAATGTGTTGTGTATGTGAAGAAATATTGTCCAATTAAATCACAAGTTATAAAATTAAGCATAAACTATGCTATAAATCAATTTAAATCACAACTTGGATTTATGCATGTTAATCATTTTTTCATCCAAAACTAATGATAATGTAATGAAATAAATAAAATATATTGGCTCTAGATGTATAAAATATGCAATAATTTAGCTCAATCAGTAAGATGTGACAAATTTATTACTATTAAATGATCATTTATTACATACTTTTTTATCATCTAATAGTGATAAATATACCACATACTATTTAATGTAATCAAAATAGGATGAGAGTGTGGTGTATATCATTACTCTAGTTCATATTGACTTCCAAACTCATTTCCAAACAATAGCAGTAGAAGTAAAAGTGTAGAAAACTCACCCTCAACGTTACCTGATTTTTACTATGAAGCTCTCCTATAAGGAGATTTCATTGTGAACGCACCATTTTTCTGATCCTCCCAAACTAATTTATCATCCAGAGAAGTGAAACTCAAGGGAATCTTCAAAATAACTTCTTGTATCTATCTCCACTGAGAAATTCTTGGATAGTTTTACTTTATCCCATTGAAGTACTTTTCATAAGAATTAATTCACTCACGCTTGCATCATAAGCCAAATCACCACCAACATAAAAGGAAATACATCATGAAGCCAACGATCCTTCCAAATTTTTATCTCCTTACCAGTCCCAACTTGCCATTTACAAACTTGCTACAGAATCCACTTAGCTTGACTTATCCCTCTCCAAGTATACGAAGGATGACCACCCAATATAGAATCAATAAAAGAAGAATGAGGAAAATATTTTGCTTTAAAAACCTTAGAGCACTGGCAGCGGTATCGGTAAAATGAATAAATGTCTAAAATTTGAATGGACTGTGAACAAAGACGCTGGCATTGGATTCGGCAAACCACAAAACTCAAGCTTTGAGCTACAGTAAATATATTTTCATCTTTATATTTGAAGATTCGTTATTCATAAGTCTATCCCATTATTTTATTACAAAATACAGTAGACTATTATTTTGGATTTGAAAATTAGTTTGTGAAATGTGTTTGTTGGGTAATTAGGTTGAGAAAAAAAATTAGTTGAGAAATAATAATTTAAGTATCAAATTAAATTATTAATGTACATATGGTTAGTGTAATTGTAAAATATGAAAAAAAAATTAAAAAAAATAATATTATATTATTATTTTGATGAATCTAATAGCTAATCTAATGTTGGATAATGGATATAGAGGTTTTGAATTTATGGAAAACATTTACTTTTCATCAAATTTTAAAGATGATTTTAATGAAGCCAATGCTAATGCTCTTATAAAACAAAGATTCTGAATGTTGAAGCAATCTCCAACCTTGTTTTGCTAATAAAGCTAAATTCAAATCCTCCAAACAACAAAAACCCATTCCCTCAACAAACTTAGATTTACACAAGTTATCATAGCTCATCCAATGTATTATTCTTTCATTTAACTTTTGCCACCACGAAAATTGTGCCATTAGCTTCCCTAAGTCCATACACAAACTAGATGGTAGTTTAAAGCAACTCATAGAGTCTGTTGGAATAGATTGAGCTACAACTTTAATTAAAATCTCTTTTCCCGATTGTGACAAAATTTTCTCTTTCTGCCCTTGTAATTTCTTCCACACTCGATCCTTGATATCATTGAAAAAACTTCTCTTTGATTGACCGAGAAAAGAAGGTAAACCCAAGTACTTATCATGGGTTACAATTGTCTCCACATTCCATACTCCTAAGATACAATACCAAATCTCAGCTAGAGTATTTTGGCTAAAACAAATTGACGTTTTTCCCTATTAACGTGCTATCCAAAGGCCTCCTCATACTGCCGCAATAAATTTTGAATTTGAATATTATCTTAAGGTGCAGCTCGACAAAATAAAATACAATCATCAACAAAGAAGAGATTATTGAGAAGTGGGAAACCCCTACACAATTGGATCCCCTATAAACAACCATCATTTTTTGCCTTCTTCAGCAAAGAAACCAAACCTTCAGCACAAAGTAGAAATGGATAAGGAGATAAGGGATCACTCTAACATAAGCCCTGAAAAGGAGTAATAGGTCCATGAGGAACACCATTCACTAAAATTGAATAAGAAACAATAGTAATACACAACCTCATCAAAGATACCCACTTATCAGTAAATCCCATGTGGTTCATAACATTTTCAAGAAAAGACCATACCACTCTATCATATGCATTACTCATATCAAGTTTGATAGACAAAGAACCTTTCTTTCCTTGAGTTTTTTGTTGTATGAAATTAAGTAATTTAGAGGCAATAAGGACATTATCGGTAAATTTGCCTTCCAGGAACAAAGGCACCTTGATTTTCAAAAATAATAAACGGTAAGATTTTCTTTAATTGATTAGCCAACAGTTTAGAGAAAAACTTGCATATCATGTTACACAAACTTATAAGCCTATAATCTCCAACCTTCTTTGGATTCTTCAATTTAGGAACCAGAACAATAAATGTACGATTTAAATCATTAGGTAATTGTCCAGAATTCAAAATATGTAAAACATTAGCAATAACTCCTTCACCCACTAGATGCCAATATTGTTGAAAGAAAAAAGGAAACATACCATGTGGTCCTGGGATTTATGAAGGGGCATTTGAGTCAACACAGTCCAAACTTCATTCAGGTGAAAATCAGCATCTAAGGACAAGGTCATGACATCCGTAACACGTGGCTGTATAATGGATAATAAATTAGCCCATTGGCGCCAAAATTAACAAAAGAGAAAACCTTTGTATTATGCCTCAAAATCTCAGCATACATCTCTCCATTGTCACACCAACAACCATTAGCACTAAGAATACTAGTAATTAGGTTTCATTTACATCTTTGCGAAGACTTTGAATGAAAATAATTAGTATTTCGATCCTTATCACTTAGCCATTGAACCAGCTTAGATTGCTGTTTCCACAAAATCTCCTCTTTTTCCAGTAGTTCATGTAAGTCCTCCATGAGTACCTTTATCTGTACATTAACTATCTTAGGAGATAAGGTTGGTATTTCATACAAATATCGTAGGTTGCCTTGTTTTCACAAATATGAACTTCGAGATTTTCAAAACTATTCTTATTCCACTTGATGAGATTTCTACTACAATAAAAAATAGATGAAATCACATATGGTACATTACCACTCCTCTATCAAAATCCAAACTCCTCTTAATAACATCGTCACAATCCTGAGATCTAACCCACATGGATTCAAAATGAAAATGCTTACGACCCGAATCAACATTTGAATTCCATCCATACAAAGCCAAACAAATTGGAAATTGATCAGAATAGAAAAATGGAAGGTCTTTCACAGCAGCTTGAGGAAAATATTTTAACCATTATGTAGTAGCCAAAACTTAATCTAAACATTCATATATTCTATCCCCACCATCTCACTGGTTACACCAAGTAAAAGGAAAACCCAAAAATCCCAAGTCTTGGAACTGACATCGATCAATAAAACCACGGAATGCCAAGGTTTAGTTAACAGGTCTAACATGCCCTCCTATTTTATCATCTTGAACAAGAATTTCATTAAAACAACCAAAACATAGCCATGCCACACAATTGGAACAACGTAAGTACCCAACATATTCCATACCTGTGTTATGGATCTTTTGCCATTGAACATGTAAACCAATGGCAGAGTATGGAATATTATGTAAACACAGGAAGATGATGAAAATGGAAACTACAGTGCTTCCATTGCTGATAACTTGGATTTTTGAAGAATCCAAAACCTCCCAAAAGAGAATACCAAAATGGTTCAGATTTTACATGAGAAATCCCTGATTCCTTTTCCCATCTTATCTGCGTGATCCTAACTGAAAATACTAGTAAAAGACATAAAGGTCCTTACAAATTCAGTTGATAAAAACACAACATTTTAGAGTATTAATTCAAAACTACACCGTTCTGCATTATTCTAATTAAAACCGTAAATGAGTTCAAAGCATGAAACGACCACGCATCCTTCCTCCTACGCACCGTTTCGACTAACATATGAATTGCCCGAATCCTTCTCTGTTTCTCATTTGCCCTAGCCCTTCGATACTCTCCTTCCCAGATCAAGCTCCCACATTTCCTTCTTCTACCATCGAGCTCCTTCATCAGTACCCTAACAATCCCCCACACTTACAAGACCTTGCCCATAAGGTGTGGGTACAAGGCTCTAAGGTCCTATATCTTCTCCCAAGTGCTATCCTCCATAGAAGCTCCTGTCCATTTCACTAGTACGTACATCACGACGTGATCGCCTTCTTGTCTCATATGGTGCTCTAATATCTTCTCCGGCTCAGGTAAAATTTCCTTTTTTTCGTTAATGGGTGGAAGAGAAGGCAAGATTTGAACTTGCTACCCGATTTTCTTCTTTAAGTAGGATACGTGGAACACAGGGTGTATCTTGCTCATTGGTGGCAGCTCTAGTCGGTAGGTCACGAATCCCATCCTTTGGGTCACTTGGAAAGGTCCATAAAACCTTGGGAACAACTTCAAGTTGTGGCCCACGGCCACCTTCTTCTGTCGGTAAGGTTGAAGGCGTAGGTAAACCCAGTCACCTACCTTGAACTCCCTCTTCAGTCTTTTCTTGTTTACAAATGTTTTTATTCTATTTTGAGCTGATTTGAGGTTTTGCCTTAAAAGCTCCAACATTTGTGATCGGTTGCGTAAGTTTCTATCCACTGCATCATCGTTTGATGTCCCGAGTATGTAAGAGACGAGTCTTGGGGCTGGGTAACCATATAAAGCTTCAAAAGGTGACATCTTTGCTGAGCTATGGTAGCTCGAATTGTAGCACCATTCAGCTAAAGACAACCACTATGCCCAAAACCTTGGTTTCTGTCCCACATAACACCTTAGATAACCCTCCAGGTTTTTGTTTAAAGCTTCTGTTTGGCCATCACTTTGAGGGTGATAGGCAGAACTGAAGTTTAATGTAGTTCCCTGCAGTTCAAACAAACTGTTCCAAAACAAGCTTAGGAAAACAGAGTCATGGTTAGGCACAATTATTTTAGGAAGTCCATGCAATTTAAAAACTATATCCATAAAGACTTGGGCCACATCTGGGCTGTATAGGGGTGTGAAAGGGTCATAAAATGACCATACTTAGTGAGTCTATCAACTACCACTAGAATCACTGAGGGCCCTTTTGAAATGGGCAGACCCTCTATGAAGTCCATAGAGATGTCTGTCCAACCTTGCCCTGGAATGGGTAGTGGCTGGATCAGCCCTACTGGAAGAATAGTCTCATGTTTAACTGTTTGGCACACCTCGCACTCCTTCACCCACCTTTTTATGTCATTTTTCATACCGGTCCAGTAGAAATCCCTCTTAGCCCGCTGATAAGTTCTTAGGTACCCAGTGTGGCCCGTCATTGGGTCAGTGTGAATGTAATGGGGCATCTTCTTAATGAAAGGTGTTCACGGTACCAACATCAACCTTCCCTTCTTTAAAAGAAGTCCTTATATGATGGAAATTCCCTTAGGAATCTCCTATTGTGCCCTTGCCTTTACAAAAATCCCTTTGAACTCCTGGGATAATTGGTAACTCAGTTTCAGTTCCTCTACCCAATCTGGTTTTGGAAGTGTAATCTGAGTAAATACTGCTTCTACTAGATCATTTCCCCCTTCCTTCTGAGAAAGGGCATTAGCCACTCTATTCTCTTGCCCCTTCTTGTACTCAATTTTAAATTCATACCCTATCAACTTAGTAAGCCATTTTTGTTGTGCTTCTGTGCCCACTCTTTGTTCCAGTAAAAACTTCAGCGCTTGCTAATCTGTTTTGACTATAAGTAATTGCCCCAACAAGTAGGGCCTCCATTTTTGGACAGTCGTTACTAAAGCCAACAGTTCTCTCTCATAGGTGGATAGGAGGAGAGCCCTACCCTTCAATACCTTGTTGAGAAAGGCAATAGCTTGTCCCGATTGCATTAGGACAACACCTATTCTTGTACCACTAGCATCGAACTCAATGATAAAAGGTCGAGTAAAATCTAGGAGTTTCAACACCAGAGGTTGAGTCACCACCTCTTTCAATCTATTAAAGGCTTGTTCAGTATCTGAATTCCACCCAAAGTTATTATTTTTAAGCAAACTGGTCAATGGAGCTACAAGTAACCCATACCCTTTAATGAACTTCCTGTAGTAGCCCGTTAGGCCCAAGAACCTCCTTAAGGCCTTGGTATTCTTTGGCAATGGCCAATCCAACATAGATTTATTAGATCTGACCGGACCCCTTCAAATGATATGATGTGACCCAAGTAATCTACCTCCTCTACTCCAAATCTACACTTAGACATCTTCATGTACAGTTGGTGTTTCTATAGCACTTCCAGTACTTGTTTTAAGTGTTCTAAGTGTTCCTTCCAGCTCCACCTATACACTAAAATTTCATTCAAGAATACCAATACGAACTTCCTTAAGTACTGCTTGAACACTTGGTTCATAAGCCCTTGAAAAGTGGACGGGGCATTGGTAAGCCCAAAAGGCATTACCAAGAACTCGTAGTGCCATTCGTGAGTTCTAAAAGCAGTTTTCTCAATGTCCTCGGGTACCACCTGAATTTGATGATATCCCAACATGAGATCCAATTTTGAAAACACCTTCGCCCCACACTACTCATCCAATAGCTCATCTATCACCGGAATGAGGAATTTATCTTTTATTGTGTGCTGATTTAGTGCCCGGTAATCCACACACATGCGCCAACTTCTGTCAGCCTTACATATGAGTAGTACAGGTGAGGAAAAAGGGCTAGAACTGGGTCTAATAACCCCTGCTTGTAGCAACTCTGCCACTATCCTCTATATCTCAGTTTTCTGGTAATATGGGTATCGATAGGGTCTATTTGAGATAGGTGGGGTACCATCCATCAAAATAATTTTATGGTCATGCTCCCTTACTGGAGGGAGCCCTTTATGCTCCTTAAATACCTCCTGAAACTGATTCAACAGCTCACTAACTTCAGTATTTTGCACAACTACACTATCCACCTTTGACACCATTTGGATTTGTAGCAAAAACCCCCTTCCCTTAGTCATCGAGGCCAACATCACCTTACTAGCCTTAAGAGAGATTGGTGTAGGTTCCAATCCTCTAAGCTTCACCTTATGTCCACCATTTTTGAATTGCATAGATAACTTTGAAAAATCCCATACAATAGGTCCAAGAGTTACCAACCAATTTACCCCCAACACAATATCACAACCCCCCAATTCCAAAATGTAAAGAGATGGACAGAACTGAGTACTTGGTGGATTGGTTGATGTCTAGTTTTGGTTGATGTCTAGTTTTGCTCTTCTTGCAATTTTCGGGTCTAAGAAACTGTGAGAGCTTCCCGAGTCCACAAGGACTACAACTGGTTCCCCACTTACCGTTCCTTTTACTCTCATCATACCTGGGCTAGGAGTACCTGCTATAGCATTAAGAGAAATTTTAGGATTTCCCTCCCCCTTAGTAGCCAGCACACTGTTCTCTTCCAACTTATCCCATTCTTTGCCACCTTCAGGCTGATCTTCCTCTAGGGTGTCACATCCTTGCAACAAATAAATCTTGGTTTTCTTACAAACATGGTTGGAATGCCATTTCTCATCACAGTGGTAGTATAGGCCCTTCTTCTGTTTTTCCTCCCATTCTGTGGAGAAGACCCTCTGTGTAGGTTGGAAAGGTTTAGACCACTTACTACTGCCTTCGTGGATTGATCCCCATATGATGTTTTATTAGCTGTAGAAAATATACTTATGTCCCCTCCTGGCTTCATTCCCTTCCAAGCACTAATAAGGTATTCCTCTAGAATTTTTGTCAGTCCAAACGCACCAATTAAACTGGTGGGATTAAAAATTTTTAAGAGTAGCCTGAACTCATCTTTCAACCCGCTGATGAAGCAGCTTAATTTGTGTGCCTTTGATAGGCTGTTGATCCTGTTAGATAATGCTTCAAATTGAGTTTGGTATGCTGATACCATGGAGGTCTGTTTGAGCCTTGTCAAGGCTTCCATTGGATCATCATAAGTGGTGTGGGCCAAACCTGAGTTGAAGAATGTAAGTAAAGGTCTCCCAGCTGGTGAAATGCCCACTGTCCCAAGCTCCTTTGTACCAGATAAGTGCCTCACCATGCATGTGATATACTGCCATTAGTAATTTTTGTGATGGATGTGTTTGATGAAATTCGAAATAGTGGTTTGCCTTGAACACCCAACCTGCTGGGTCACCACCATCAAACTGAGGGAAGTCTAACTTGATTCCACTTGTGAGTGCTCTTCTATTACCATTTCTCTCATGCTCTCTTTCTTGTCTGTGTTCAGGAGACTGTTGCTACTGGTGTTCCCACACAATGCGTAGCATCTTAGACATTTGATCCAATCTATCAGTCAAACATTGGATGGCATGCTCCTAGTCTTCTACCCTGCGTTGCTTGGTCTCCTTGTTATCTTGCTTGGATTTGGTGCTTTCGGCCATGTCTGTGCTGGTTGGTTGAATTTTTGGTTGGTTAAATTGTAATCTGGTTTTGGTGTATGGTAGATTGGGGCTGGAATATAATGGTATTTGTGGGTTTGTATTTCTGGTTTGTGTATAGTGGAAGAATGGTGAGGATTGTAGGCTCTGGAATACCACTTGTTATGGATCTTCTGCAATTGAACATGTAAAACAATGGTAGAGTATGGAATATTATGTAAACACAGGAAGATGATGAAAATGGAAACTACAGTGCTTCCATTGTTGATAACTTGGATTTTTGAGGAATCCAAAACCTCCCAAAAGAGAATACCAAAATGGTTCAGATTTTACATGAGAAATCCCTGATTCCTTTTCCCATCTTATCTGCGTGATCCTAACTGAAAATACTAGTAAAAGACATAAAGGTCCTTACAAATTCAGTTGATAAAAACACAACATTTTAGAGTATTAATTCAAAACTACATCGTTCTGCATTATTCTAATTAAAACCGTAAATGAGTTCAAAGCATGAAACGACCACGCATCCTTCCTCCTACGCACCGTTTCGACTAACATATGAATTGCCCGAATCCTTCTCTGTTTCTCATTTGCCCTAGCCCTTCGATACTCTCCTTCCAAGATCAGGCTCCCACCTTTCCTTCTTCTACCATCGAGCTCCTCCATCAGTACCCTACCAACCTGTGCCCTTCGAGATGCTTCAAGGTGTCCATACACACCAATAAGTTGTCATTTTATATGAGAAAATGGATTAACAATCCAAGCATCAATATGATAATTTGAGTAACTGTGCAACACCAAATTTAATTCATATTTCCAAATAATTTCTAAACAACCACTCCAATCTTCACAATCAACACCAATAAAACCATAAAAATTTAACATAAATTTCAGAAATTCCAATTTGCAAATACCTAATTTCATTTTTTGGAGAAAGAGGACATCAAGATCTTCTCTCCGAAATTGAATAGCTCGTAGGTTCCCAAGCCCATGGGTGTACCATGTAACGTCATATATTTAACAGTTTTAAGTAGTGCGATTGCATACAACGTAGACAGCTATTCAATGAACATAGCGTTTCTTGTTAAATATGTTTCACCCAGATAATTACAAACTTTAAAAGTGAAATAATCTAATGTGAATATTATATTCTAATTTAATTTCTTGAAATAAAATAGGAAAGTAAAATGAAGTTACCATAAAATTTTAAATGAGGATATATATATAAGAAAAATCTATTAAAAAATTGTTAACAGTTTGCATGGCACCTCTTAAGACTAGCCATTTAAGAGCATTGACCAGTGCCAGTTATGATTTGCGGACAAAAACAAGAACAAAAGTACAAAAAAATAAGAAGGATATACAAATTAGATACAAGATTATATATAATATATATTTTTATATATATTAGTTTTTTTGGGTTAGAGTTAGGGCTGTAAAATGAACAGGCTACTCGTCAGGCAGCTCAAACTCGACTCGATTAAACTTGAGTTCGATACAAATTGAATATTAAATGGACCATTCACAAACACAAGATTAGGCTCGATTATTGAACGATACAAACTCGTATAAATCTTGACTGACTTGATTAATATTCGTGAACAAACTTATATGAAGCTCGACTCGACTCATATATATTTATACATATATAATACAATATATATAAATAAAATATACATAAGTTTGATATATATAATTAATAATATACATAATTATGTATATAGACTTATAGTCCACTACATATACTATATATAAATTTATAATATTAATATATCATATAGAAGTTAGAACTAGAAGTTCTGATGAATATATGAGTCCAATAAATATATAACATTATAAATTTACAAATTACACCATATGATCCATATATTGTATATATTCATATTAGTATATATATATTTTTTGATAAAAGTGGATCTCGTTCCATTCATGAAAAAAGGATATATAAAGTTGACTTAAAAATAAGCCAATTACAAATGTTAATAGCTTTCCAGCACACTACCGTGGCTGACATGGTCTAGTCCAGATGCAATCTCTACAGACCGAAGTCTAAGAGAAAGCACCCATCTATCTACGATAGAGATAACAGTACCCAACAAACAAACCTCCATACCTGACTAATCAGAATATGGAGTTGGAAACCCCACCAAACCCGCCTACGCAGAGGGGGGACACAAAATCCACTCGGACTAGGTCCGAATGGCATTACATTTTTGGGTTTTTATTTCCTAGAAAGATAAGGCAAGACATAAAGTAAATACATAAAAGAATTACAATGTGAAAACACTATGAAGCGGAAAAAACAGTGCACAAAAAGGCATTTGGAGGGAAAAACCGACGATCGAGCTTGGAAGATCCAGAGGTGCCGGTTCAGGAATAGCCGCGCGTTGTAGCAGTAGAAGGTTCCTTGGTGGCGCGTGAGCATCACGCGTAAGCGAGCTCCGAAGTCTTCGACCCGCGCGTGCGGGCTACGCGCTGCTCCGGTGGAGGCCGCATTTGGAGGTTTTGCAGATCGGCGGCAGGGCAAACTCCTGGTGGGGCGCGTGTTGTTTATCGGTTGCCAAAAAGTCTCGAACGGCGTTTCTCCCTTTGAATGGCCTGAAAAAACACAGAAAATTAAACTAAAAACTACCTAGAAGAGAAATACAGAGGGAAAAGGAAAGGGGGTGAGGGGGAAGGAGCCTTAGCTCCCACCCCCCCTGGCCGATCTTGATGGTAGGGGAGTTTTGGGGGAGAGTTTCGGGAGAATTTTGGGGTTTTGGGGGAGTAGTCTATTCATATTAGTATATGTATGTTAGAAAGATGGTATATTAAGATGAGTAATAGTATATGAACGTTAATATATCAGTGGTGTTAGAAAGATGATACATTCATATACTATTACTAATGTATGGTGGTGTCTGATATACTAATATACTAATATTAATATGAAAGAAAGATGGTGGTGTATTAGTATATGTTACTACCTATGATGATGGATAATATTAATATATCCTAGTAGTATTAGTATATATTTATATATATGGTGGTGTATTAGTGGTGCATTAATAAATATATAGTATGATTAATTTATTAGTAATATAGTTAACTCACTTAAAAAATGAGCAGTACAAAGGCTGTCCCAAGTGCAAGAGGGTGTCACATAATAATTAGGAATAAAATTCCTAAATTGTCTCCTCAAGAAAAGTTACTTAAAATCAAACTCGTGTAAAATGATGAAAATATTCATAAAGAGAAAATAAAAGTGGTGAAATGTGCAATGAATGAAAGAGTGCAATAGAAATGAAAATGACACTAGTCGTGGACTAGATTCATATTTTTAAATTTTTGAGTGTTGCAAGGAAAAGTAAAGGACCAAGATACAAAGCAGTAAACTAATAACTAAACTAAACTAAACTCGCTGAAATTAATTTACCAAGAAGCAAATTACTAGACTAATTTAATTAATAGCACATTAAGCATTAAATCCGGAACTAGTTAAACACCAAATTATGAAGCAAGCTAACTAATCAAACATTAACCAACTAATGAAGCAAAACAAAAAATTAAATCTAAGTACCTCCCTACTAACCAACAAAAATTGCCAAACTAAATTGCAAGATTCAAAATTAACAACTAAATCTAACAAATTGAAATTAAACAATCAAGAAACCGACTAAACTAAGCAATCTTAATTAACAGAAAATTAATTAGTAAAGCTGAAATTAATTAAGCCCTAATTAACTCTTAATAAATCTAAGGAACTAAGAGATTAACTAAACCAAGCTAAAAACTAAGTTAGACTAGAAAATGATTGATGCAATAAGAACTGGAAATTGAAAAGCCTCAAAATCAATATTCTAGTGTTCATCTTTGTATTCAAATCACAAAATTCTCAAAATCAATCCATAACCATTGTATTACCTATCTAATTGAAGTTTAAAGGAGCAAGAAAAACAACTAACATCAAGTTAAACAAGCAGGAAATAAAATGCCCAAACTGAATGGCCGTTCTAAACGAAAGATCTCAAAAATACACCATAAACTTCAAATTAAAATTAAATAAAAATTTATATACAAATAAAAATATATTAATATTAATATTAATTTAACAGTCCCAGCTTGGGCAATTGGCAAACTTAACTATGAAATACAGAATATTTCTAAAATTGCATAATAATAGAATACTTTGGCTACTATAAATTTCCATAAAAATCATTCATGAAAAACTCCTTTATTAAAATAGGTTTACTTCCTTTAATTAACAATATTATTAAAATATTATCTACACAAATATAAATTTTTGAGACTTAAGACAAATTAAGTCCATCACAAAACTAAGGCCAACTTAAAACGAGTTCATTTAAAACTGAATAGTTCGAATTTACAAATATAAGCATTTTTGAAACCACGACAATTTATTAAAAACATAACCCATTTTAACCAAGCCCATTAAAACATAAACCCATTAAACATAAACCCATTAACTAATCACCCGAAACAATAATCTAGAAACATCATACTAAGGGCAAAATGGTAATTTTACACCTCATCTATTAGGTTAACCTAGATATAAATATATACTATAAGAGAAGAAAATAAAAAGAGAAGACTATGCGGCTGCAAAGGCTTACATACGCTTGGAAGAGGCAAAACGCGATGTGGTTGGGCTGAATTAAACTGTGGTGGCACGGCTGAAGAGCAGGGAAGGGTTTGAGGCGGAGATGTCGTCGAGCTGAATGACTGAGCACGAGACAGACAAAGAGAGTGATGAGCGAGAGAGAGTGAGACAGAGGGAGAGCTTGGCGTGAGAGAGAATGGAAACATACCGAGAGACAAAGAGGAGGTGTGTGACGGTCAGGGGTGGCTTGGGGTGTCCGACGATGATCTCAATGCAAGTGGTAATGACGTGGAGGAGCTGACGGCTTGAGGATGAGTCATGCCAAACGGAAGGGCCGTGCTATATTTTTGGGGGCCTAAACAGAGATGATTCGAGGCTTACAAAGGTGGCCTCGGGTAGGTGTTGGGTGGTGTTTTAGCTGGAACGAGCTAAGCAGAATGCAGGAGGCTCATGGTGATGGGGATAGTTTGCGGTGGTTGGGTTGGTGTTCATCCTCTCCTTTGATTCGATACGCTGGTGGATTTGCGGAGGTGCAGCAGCTTGGATTGGTGGTTCTCGTGAGGTGGAGTAGTGGCGCAAGGCCAAGTGGGCTTCCATTTATGCAGCGACTTGAGGCTTGGGGGATGGTGGTGCAGGAGCTGTGCGGAGGAGCTGAGTGGTCTCGTGGGATGAGGAGGAGATGCCGTATGCTGGGCTGTGGCTGTGGCAATGCCATATGCTGGGCTATATCGTGGCAGTGGCAGTGGTGTAGTTGTTGTGCGGAGGAGCTGAGTGGCAGTGGTGCAGGAGCCGTGTGGAGGAGCTGAGTGGTCTCGAGGGATGAGGAGGAGATGCCATATGCTGGGCTGTGGCAATGCAATGCCGTATGCTGGGCTCGATCGTGGCAGTGGCGATGCCGTATGTTTTATGTACAAAGCAAATCAACGATTTAGATTAATGTACAAAGCATTCAAGTCAATGAGTTAGATTAAAGCAGAAAAATACAATCGATTAAACATAATGATTTACCAAAAGAGGAAAAACAACTGAGTGGAGATGAATTAAACAGGGAAGGAATTAAACATAATGATTTACTAAAGAGGAAAAACAACTGGGAAGCTCGAAGGAATTAAACAGGAAGGAAGTAAACATAATGATTTACAAAAGGAGGAAAAACAACTGGGGAAGCTCGTTCGCACATGGGAGAGTAGTAGGAAAGAACTCTAAAACAAAAATGATTATAGCTGGAAAGGGGTAAAGGAATGAAGTGTATTCACATGGGTTGGAGAAAAAAATAACGCGGCGCTTATCGGCGTTACAAAATGCCACCATTAACTAAAACAATGTGTCGCGAACGTACTATTAGTAGCATTTAAATAAATGCCGCCAATTTATATGATGCGCTGGCAATGTACTAGTAGCGGCGTTTATGGTAATGCCACTATTTTAAATAGTGGTAGCGTTTAGATAAACGCCGTTAATTTATTCAATGGGTCACCAACGTAATACTGGTGTCGTTTAAATAAAGGCCGCCAATTTATATGATGCACCGGAAATGTAATAGCAACGGCATTTAGTGTAATGCCGCTATTTTAATTAGTGGCGGTGTTTATATTAAGAGCAATGCTACGTACAGTCCCCATTTGGAGACTTCATTGCAAGTCTAGTTAATTTTATCTTTAATTTTTTTTAAAATTACAAGAATATCTTTATAATTGTGTCACCAACATACTATTTGTGGTGCTTAAAAAAATACCACCAATTTATATGATGCGCTGGCAACGTACTAGCAGTGGCGTTTACAGTAACATCGCTATTTTATGCAATGGGATGTCAACGAACTAATGTGGCATTTCGATAAATGCCATTAATTTAGGAAAGCTGGCGGTGTTTAAAGAAATGCAGCTAAATTATATACAAATGCCGCTAATTAGATTTTTTCAAACACCGGTCCGTGAAAATTGAGGCCACCCATTACAGGCGGCTGGTTACACCGGTAAAAAACCACTGCTAATTAAGTAGCGGCCTTTTTTTGGACAGGTGCCGGCGCTTACCAAACGTCGGCAATCCTTAGTTTTTTTGTAGTGGTTCTAAACTAAAGATCTTAAAAATACACCATAAACTTCAAATTAAAATTAAATAAAATGTTAGGGAAAGGAAAAAGCAAGATAGATGGCTGGAGATGGAGGCGGAAGGCAGTGGAGAAAAGCTAGGTAGCGGCAGTTTGGACCCCTTTGAGGAGCTCTTCAAGCTGCGTGCTAGTTCCCTCGCTAGCTGTTGCGTATCTTTTTTTCTTTCCCCAATCCTTCTACGGACAATCGAGAGATGCAAGCGGAAGGGAGTCGCCGCCACGTCAGCCTGCCACGTTAAAAAAAGAAAAGAAAAGAACAGATGAAATTATAACCAGCTTGCAACCTGCGTTTCCATCCAGCGTTTTTGTTATGCAAAAGCCTTTGGAAAAAAACAAAACACTTTTACTTGAACACAATCCTGTTTCGTTATGGTTAGAGGGCAACGGAGGACTCACCGAGAGAGGGAACGAGCAGCAGTCGTGGATAGTCGGCGAGGTGGAAGAGGGGGGAGAGAGAGAGAGAGAGAGAGAGAGCGCAACTGTGAAAGGAAGAGAAAGACAGAGTGAAACAGTGGCTTACCAAGAGGAAAAGCAACTGGAGTGACGTGCAGTGCTCGGCGGCACCTTTTGTGCAGGTGGAGGCGACGTGGAGGGGCTGGCGACGTCGCTAGGCTTTTACCAACGTGTTATGGGGCTGAACACTGAGACGTGGGGGTGTTTTTCTTGCTCTGCTTTGAGTTGTTTAAAACAGGGGATGGTTGGGGACGAGTGTGGAGCTTGTGTAGCGGCTATCACACGGCGGCTGAGCAGCTGGAAGGGGGGTTTCTCCGTTTGGTGGCTCACGTGAAGGCTTGGCTAGCGGCGTGGTTATTTTTCTCTGTTTCAATGTAGCCAAAACAGGGCACTATCGTTGGTGATCTTCGTTGGTTGGGCAACGGTGGTGGAGGGTAGCATTGTGGAGGGTTTCGACACGTTGGGTGGCTTCCGTTCGGGCTTGTTGTGCTGTGATAAAGGAGCTGAGTGTAGGTTGGGTAGTGGCTACCCTTCAGTGGTGGTGGTTGTTTACAATGATGACCATAGATCTAATTAAAGCATGTACGATGATGACCATCGATCTAATTAAAGCATGTACGATGATGACCATCAAGATGTTTGATGTTAACAACTCCAAGCAAAGGAACCTTAGCTGTAAATCATGAATTCTAGAGTGTAAACAAACAATAATAAGCATCTAATTGCTGATTCTAGAGCGTTAACGAGAAAGTTACGATACTGGTTTACCCCCTTTTAGTTCTACTTGCATCCAACGTCATATCCACATGAGAAACAGAGGGGAGAGAGAGAGAGAGAGAGGACCTTTAGATGGGTCGGTAGTAGCATTCTGAGCGCTTGAAATCTGAAACGAGAAGAAGAAGAATAAGGAGCAGCAGAAGCAGAGAACGAGATATGGAGTGGGTGCTGAATATTGCCGTTCCATCCTCTCGGCGTCATTTACGGGGAAAGAGAAACACAGAAGACGAGCCTGTCGAAATTGGAGAGAGGGAGGAAAATGAGGAAAGTTAATCAAATGTAGTAAACGTCGTCGTTTCCTTTTTAACACGTCAGCGGCGTTTGCATCCCGCATTTGCATCCAGCATTTTTCTTGTACTTTTTCTTCCACGTGCATGAGTCTTTTTTATCCTTCCGCCCAGCATGCCTTTTTTCATTTTCTCCTGCGGTTGGTTTTGGTTTCTTCACCCAGCGTCTTCCCAACTTGCATTTTTGCCTATCTCAAAAAGTAGAAAATAGAAAAAATTAAAAGAAAGAATAAAACATTAAAGATGTGTTGTGCATGGAAGAAATATTGTCCAATTAAATCACAAGTTATAAAATTAATCATAAACCATGCTATCAACCAATCTAAATCACAATTTAGATTAACTATTTTTCCATCTAAAACCAATAATAATGTCATGAATTAATTGAAATATATTGGTTCTAGATGTATAAAATATATAATAACTCAGCTCAATCAATAGTCTAACATAAATATATAACCTTACAAATTTACAAATCATAACATCTCGTTATCATATTAGTAGAATAGTATTATAGTATATAATATAACTATAATATTATATTATGAGTAATAAATTATAATGTTTGATAAAATATAAAGTTAGACAATGTTATATAATACATATAATTTTATAGCATATAACATGTGTTACATATTAATCTAGTTTTATAGCATATAACATGTGTTACATATAATGTGTTACAATTGAGTGTCTGCCCATGTGACATTTGGAGTTATTGAGGCCCTTGGATCTTTGTATCCAAATCTAAGACGTTGATTCATAATGAAACCCTAGCCCAGCCCTACATGCATATCATTTCTCCTTCAGTTATTTCACACTTCCTCACTTCTTCTTTCAAAACCATCGCAAACCCTATCTTCCTACGCTTACCTCTTATGTCGTTATGCGATTTCCATGGAATGAATCTGTGAAGCCTTGATTCTTGATTCTTGATTCTTGAAGGCTTGCAACCATCAAGATTCAAGAACCCGAGGGCCTTCTGTTGTGAATCTTGTGATACTGGGTGCGACTACGAGACACCCTAGTAGATGCAGCCAGCGGCTAGATTTTCGAGGAGCCTTGACTGCAATCTTAGTCTCAAAGATGGCAGTCAGGACTCGACAGATGGTTCATTGAATGCTAGCATTTATGACTCCCATCCGACTGAATCCCTGATTCCATGGTTTGTGGTTATCTAACTGTTCATGTGGAAAGTCATCCTAAATAGGTGGATTAGTGCTGGTATCTTCGAACATCAACCTAGAAAGGTAGTCAACCACCACATTCTTGACACCCTTATTGTCCTTAATTGTGAGATTGAATTCCTGCAAAATCAAAATCCACTGGATTAGTCGCACCTTAGCATTCTTCTTGGAGATAAGGTATTTAAGAGCGGCAAGATCTGTAAATACAGTGATAGGTGATCCAATCAAATAAGCACATAATTTATCTAATGCAAATACTACAGCTAGCAACTCTTTCTCAGTGGTAGAGTAATTCATTCTAGCGGTGTTCAGAGTTTTATTAGCATAGTAAATAACATAAGGTTTTCCTTCATTCCGTTGTCCAAGTACCACTCCCACTGCATAGTCACTTGCGTCACACGTGATTTCAAAAGGAAGACTCCAATTAGGTGGTTGCACAACACGTGTGGATGTTAATCTGTCAATTAGCATTTTAAACGCATCTTGACAAGCATCTGTCCACTCAAATGGGGCATCCTTAACAAGAAGGCTACACAAAGGTCATGAGATCATAGAAGTTTTTTGTATAAACCTTCTATAAAAACCAACATGACCAAAGAAGGATCTTACCTCTTTAACAGTTTTTGGAGTTGGCTACTTTGAGATGAACTCAATCTTAGATTGATCAACCTCTATACCCTTTAAAGGCACAACATAACCTAATACAATACCTGAGGATACCATGAAATGACACTTTTCTCAACTGAGCACAAGGTGTTTCTCTTCACAGCGAACAAAGACTCTCTTTAGATTGATCAAACAAGTGTCAAAGGAGTCACCAAAGAAAGTTAAATCTTCCATACAATTTTCAACCATGTTACTAAATATGCTCATCATGCAGCGTTGAAAAGTATCAGGTCATGCATTACACAATCCAAATGGCATTCAACAGAAATCATACGTACCAAAAGGGCAAGTGAATGTGGTTTTATTCTTGTCTTCTAATGCTATTTCAATTTGATAGTAACTAGAGTAACCATCCAAAAAAAAGAAAAAAGTGTGACCAGCAACTCACTCAAGGATTTGATCAATAAAAGGGAGGGGGAAATGGTCTTTTCAAGTGGCATCATTCAATTTTCTGTAATCAATACACATCCACCACCCAGTCACAAGCTTTGTAGGTACTAGCTCTACCATTTCATTCTTCACCACTGTAATGACTGACTTCTTGGGGACAACCTACGTAGGACTAACCCATTTACTGTCAGCAACAGGATATATAATCCCTGTCTTTAATAATTTTAACACTTCATTCTTTACCATCTCTTTCATGGTAGGATTAGTTTTGCGTTGTGAATCTCTATACCCTTTAAAGAAATAACATGACCTAATACAATACCTGAGGATACCATGAAATGACACTTTTTTCAATTGAGCACAAGGTGTTTCTCTTCACGGCAAACAAGGATTCTCTTTAGATTGATTAAACAAGTGTCAAAGGAGTCACCAAAAACAATTAAATCATCCATAAAAACTTCCATACAATTTTCAACCATGTTACTAAATATGCTGATCATGCAGCGTTGAAAAGTAGCAGATCATCCATTACATAATCCAAATGGCATTCGACGAAAATCATACGTACCAAAAGGGCAAGTGAAGGTGGTTTTATCATGGTCTTCTAATGCAATTTCAATTTGATAGTAACCAGAGTAACCATCCAAAAAACAGTAAAAACGGTTACCAGCAACTTGCTCAAGGATTTGATCAATAAAAGGGAGTGGAAATGGTTTTTCCATGTGGCAGAATTCAATTTTCTGTCATCAATACACATCCGCCACCCAGTCACAAGCTTTGTAGGTACTAGCTCTCCCATTTCATTTTTCACCACAGTAATGCCTGACTTCTTGGGGACAACCTGCGTAGGACTAACCCATTTACTATTAGCAACATGATATATAATCCCTACATCTAATAATTTTAACACTTCATTCTTTATCACCTCTTTCATGATGGGATTAAGTCTACTTTGTGGGTCTCTACGAGGGTTAGCTCATTCCTCTAAATTAATTTTTTGAGAACAGACTAAGGGAATAACACCTTTGATATCAGCAATGCTCCAACCTATAGCTGACTTATGCTCATTAAATGTGAAGCAATTGCTCACCTAGAGAGTCAAATAATATCACCTAGCCCAAGGAGAGCATATTTTAAACCTTTAGGCAAAGGTCGCAATTTGACTTTTGGTGCCTCTGAACTTGAAAGAATCTGTTTTTCACTTTTCTTGGGCAACACCTCAATTTTTGGTTGCCAAGCCTATGTGCCATGATCCTGAGCTTCATGAAAAATGGCACAAACATCAACAACATCAGATGAATCACGAATAGTATCTAACTCAAAGTTAATAAGGAAGTATTCAAGGGGGTTAGAATCATGACCTGTGTAAACTCCCTTATCTATGAGTGCATCAATCATGTAAGTTTGGTGACACTTATCATCTGCTATTGGTTGTTTTTCAACATGAAAAATATTCACCTCGAGAGTCATATTCCCAAAAGAGAGTTTCAGTAGACCGTTCCTACAATTAATAAGAGCGTTAGTAGCAACAAGGAAATGTCTACCTAAAATCGAGGGAATTTCAGAACTATAATTAACAACAGAACTGGTGTCAAGAATTAAGAAATCAATAGGATAATAAAATTTATCAATTTGAATCGAAACATCCTCCACCACACCCCGTGGCACTTTGACTGAACGGTCAGCTAGTTGCAATACCATAGGAGTGGGTTTGATTTCTCTCAACCCTAACTGCAAATAAATTGAATAAAACATCAAATTTACATTGGCTCATAAATCTAGTGAGATTTTCCCAAACTCATGATTTCCAATATTGCATGCAATGCCTGGACAACCAGGATCCTTGTACTTAGGAGGAATTCCCTATTCAATTAGAGCACTAACTTGCTCTATAAAAAAATGTTGTCTTCCTAACATGGTGTTTCCTCTTACCTGTACACAAATCTTTGAGAACTTCTGCATAAGTAGGAACTTATTTTATAACATGCAAAAGAGGAAGATTTATCTTTACCTGCCTGAGGTTCTCCAAGATTTCATTGCTATAGTCCAAAGTTTGCATACCAGATTTTAACGCTTGAGGAAATGGTACCTTAACTGGGCTCTTGATTACCTCAACTTCCTTGGGCAACTCGGCGCTATCATTGCTTTGTTCTTCTTCAACATCCTCTGGCTTATCAGTTGTTGGAATGTGTAAGGACTTACCACTTCGTGTTACAATGACATTGATCTCCTTCAAATTTTCTTAAGGGTGGGTTAAGTTTGAGAACGCTCATTCACACTCAACGCAGTCATCAACTTGGATACATGACTCTTTATCTCCTTATTTTCTCAACAACCTGTGTAATCAAAGACTCAAACTTTTGATTAGTTTTACCCTGTGCCTCAATAAAAATGCAAAGTATCTTCTAAGGTGTTCTTTGATGGTTGTGATTGTGCAAGGTTGTGAGTGTCAGACTTCCAACTGAAGTTTGGGTGATTTCTCCAACAAGGATTGTATGTATCTGAGTAGGGTGAAAATGGCTTTTTTATACATGCCAAGAGAATAGCAATGTTTCTCATACACTCATCTCATCTTAGCAAGTGTTGGGCAATCTTGTGCAAGATGATCTACTCCTAGACAAACAAAGCAAAGTTTAGGGACATCAGCTTGGGGAATAATACAAGCTGCCATAGTTTCCTTCATCTTCAATGCCTCTAACTCTCTAGTTAGGCCCTTCATCCTTGCCTCCAAGTTATCTTCTTCTCTGAGATGATAAATGCCTCCACTAGAATGAGTTTGATTGGAGCGTGCTCGATTGGTACTGTCAAAAGCATTTGGTCTTGTCCAAGTGTGAGCTTTTTTTGCAAGTTCATTCAAATACTCTATTGCCTCATCCAGATCATTCTGCAAAAACTCACCATTACACATCATTTCAACAAATTGACGCTCTCTAGGAATAAGATCTTCATAAAAATAGCTAACTAGATGCCAACTTTCATAACCATGATGGGGACACAAGCTAAGTAACTCTTTAAAACGTTCCCATGCTTGATACAATGTCTCACTATCCTTTTGTGTAAAAGTTAAGATTTGCCTTTTCAAAGCATTAGTCTCATGATGAGGAAAGTATTTATTGAAAAAAATTTGGGTCATCTTAGTCCATGACCCGATCGACTGTGGTCTCAATGAATACTCCCAACTCCTCACCTTATCCTTTAGTGAAAAAAGAAAGAACTTAACTCGAACAACATCTACAGTGCCAGGTTGACCATGAAATGTGGCAACAACGTCTTCAAACTCCCTAATATGCACATATGGATTTTCACTCTCCAAACCATGAACAGTAGGGAGAAGTTGAATCATACCTAGTTTGAAATCCATTGGAGGAATATTAAGTGGAAATGAATGCATGATGGTGTTGTTGTGTGTGTAAGGTGAATGTACTCATGTGGAGTCCTAGGTTAATCTTCGTGCACACTCATGCTAGACGAAAAAAATGATGAAATAGAATGTGTATCAAAATTAGATGGCATGCCAAACAGATTATCAAAAAGAGTATCAGTGTCTACTTCTGGTCTCCTTGCAAATCTACCTAACTCGTCTCTATATCTATGCATGCAAACACTGAAAGAGAAAGGAAAAGAAAAACTAAATCTAAAATTAAAAGAAAGCTAAAGGAAGGAACAAGTTTACCACCTTCAGTGTGTTAAATTCAGCAAACCTATTCTTTGAAAGCCCTTCTTGAACCGTCTCCCTGGCAATAGCGCCAAAATTTGGTTACGCCCAAAGAATAATGCAACTGTCGCAATATTGATTGGGGCGTCAATTCCACAGGGGAGATGGTAGAAACACTGAAAGAGACTAAAAATTTAAAAGAACAAAAATCAAAGTAGCAATGTAAGATGAATCCTTTCTAAAAAGAAATAAATTGAAGAGCCAAAACGTAATAATGACAAGGTTTGACCAGAATTAATAGCAGCAAAGCATCAAGAATCCCTTACTTGAACTTGATAATTCTATTCATAGCAGATTCATTAGATACTCAATTAGAGATCATAGCACCAGACTCTCTAATAGGAAAATATATCTTTATAACCAATTTGTTCTAATGTAATTCTTGAAAACCACTCTTCTTTTGAAAGCATGGATTGCTATCCTATTAGACTTAGACACAAAGACAACAATATACTCAATAGCAATACTACAACAGAGAATGACACCAACAAGATTGACAACCAAACCTGGAACAAAAACACCTCAACAATCCCATAGAGAAAGCATGATTGAATCTATGAAAAGCTTTGGCTATAAAATTATCCAAATACAAGAAAGACTACTAAGAGATGATAAACAAAAATTTTATCAGTAATAAGTTTAATACATGAATCCAATAGAATTGAAATCATCATCATTCAAGCAATTTCATCCATACCTTCACCAAGGAATTAGCTCTCCATTCGAAACAAGGATTCTTTTTCTGGAAGATGAATTTCTCCAAACCCTAGCACCCTCTCTCCCAAAACAAGAAGGGATTCTTCTTTTCTGCCCCCTGGCTCTCTATTTTCCTAATTTTTTCACGAGCCATCCCAATAAGGAAAGAAAATCGTGTGCAAACCAGGGTAGGTAATACTCCAGATTTCCATGTGCCGATTGCGGGCCCTTTTTCACTTAGTAAACGGCCGAATTAGAAAATCTCTATTTCTGGAACAAATGTAGCCCTTTCCAACGCATCTTGAATCGCCTTAATCGCAAATCAGATGGGGAAGATATGACCATAATACTGATGGATACTCAGAGAAGCTGTGGATTTCAAATATTTTTCATTAATTGCTATTTCCTTCCTTGTTTATGATGCGAATCTCTTTGACTTTGGACGTATGAAATTCTCCATTGATTATTCTTTTCTTCCTTGTTAGCTAGACTTCAACTTGATCATTTTTAGATTCATTCTTGCAATAAAATCATTAGACACTAAATGAAAACTTGGGCACTATGGAATTAAAGTTTAAATTGGGAAAACATAATCAAAATGCTCAAAAAACACATAATCTAGCAATTAAACTCGTAAAAACAATGTTCAGAGTCCACTTTCGTGCACTCATCAAGGATCAGGCGAGCTCGTGACTCGTCCTGAGGCAAACTCAAGTGAGGACCTTAGTTGCTGAGGCCAGGATCGTCCAGAGGCAAACTCAAGAGAGGATAGAGTAGGACCTCGATTATCCCTAGGAAAACTAGAGGGAGGATCAGATGCACAACAATTCACCCTGAGTGAAACTTGAGGGAGGACTGGGAAGGGTCACGGATTATCCTAAGGTAAACTTGTGGGGAGAGTAGGTAGCAGCAAGCAATGAGCATGTAATGGCAAACTTGATGGGGGGATCCAACAAGTTTGTGGTCATCCTAAGAGAAACTCACCGTAGCATAGGGTTGCTTAGGTCGTTATCGTCCTCAGGCAATTTTGAGGGAGGACCGAGATGGGTCGCCACGAGGGAAACTCGAGAAAGGATATGATGGGGCCACCCAAGGCAGACTCAAGGGAGAGTTTGGCGAGGCTGCGGGTCGTTCTATTGCAAACTCAAGGGGGGACTAGAATTGTTGAGGCCATCATTTTCTTGAGGCAAACTTGATGATAGATCGAGCATGTTGGTTCATCCTGAGCAAACTCAACAGAGGACCGGGCTTGTCTGAGGCAAACTTGATGGAGGGTGAGTGTTACTCAGGTCGCGATCTTTCCAAGCCAAGCTCCAGGGAGGATCATTCGAGGCCTTCCCTTAAGTTTGCCTTGGCGTGACTTGCGTCCCAGTTCGATCCTCCCTTGAAATAATGGGGGCCTCACTTGATCCTTCCTCAAGTTTGCATCAAGAAGATTTTAGCAAGCCTAGTCCTTTAAGTTTGCCACAAGACATCTTGCAAACCATGTATGTACTCGTTTGAGTTTGTAATGGGACAACTCACCTGATTCTCCCTCTAGTTTTCCTCAGAACAACCCTCATCCTATCCTCCCTTAAGTTTGGGACGACCTGCGTCCAAGCTATTTCCTCCCTCGAGTTTACCTAGGGATGATTATAGACACAGCAACCCTGGATCTTCCTCAATTTCGCCTTAGGATGATTCACGACCTAGCATAATTCTCTTTTGAGTTTGCCTCAGGAAAGGACTAGGGCTGCTTAGGTCGTTATCGTCCTGAGGCAAACTTGAGCAAGGACCGACTTGGTCCTCTAGTCGCCACAAGGGCAACTTGAGAGAGGACAAGATGAGGCTACCCGAGGTATTCTCAAGGGAGAGTTTGGTGAGGCAGCTGATCATCTTGTGGCAAACGCAAAGGGGGACTAGAGTTGTTGAGGCCATGATTTTCTCGAGGCAAACTTAATGACAGATTGAGCAAGTCGGTCCATCCTAAGCAAACTCAGTGGAGGATCGGGCTTGTCTGAGGAAAACTTGATGGAGGATGAGTGTTACTTAGGTTGTGATCTTTCCAAGCCACGTTCCAGGGAGGATCATTCGAGGCCTTCTCTCAAGTTTACCTTGGAGGGACTTGCGTCCCAGCTCGATCCTCATCAAGATGATAGAGGGCCTCACCTGATCCTTTCTCAAGTTTGCATCAAGAAGATCACGACTTTAGCAACCCTACTCCTTCAAGTTTACCACAAGACAACTTGTAGCCCATCTTGGTCCTCCTTCTAGTTTGCAACGGGACAACTCACCAATTCTCCCTCTAGTTTTCCTCAGAACAACCCCCATCTTGTCCTTCCTTAAGTTCGGGACCACCTGTGGCCAAGCTATGTCCTTCCTTGAGTTTACCTAGGGATGATTACAGACTTAGCAACCTTGGACCTTCCTCAAGTTTTCCTTAAACTCTTGATCTAGCATAATTCTCCCTCGAGTTTGCCTCAAAAAGACCTGTTGTATTGCCTGATCTTCCCTCGAGTTTTCCTAGAGACAATTGATGCCTGAGTAGCCCTAGTTCCCTTTGGAGTATAAGGGACTTACGGCCCCGTGACCCATGACCTTAACATCCCTAGTCCCCCAAGTGTTTCCCTCTGAGTGTCTTGTAGTCCAATCGGGGTCCTCTTTCGATTTTGCCTCAGGATGACCCGCAGCTTTGCTCTTCCCTCCCATGTGTATACCGCACGACGATCGTAGCATTAGCAACCCTAGTTCCTAATCGAGCTTACTCGGGGTGACCTGCAGCCTTGGCTGATCCTCCTTCCTTTACCTTGGGACAACCCTCGACCTTTCCTAATATGCCCTCAAGTTTGCCTTGAGCCAATCTCGGCCTCAGTTGCTTTTAGCCTTCATCAAGTTTGCCTTAGGGCAACTTGCACCATCTCTGTCCTCTCCTTCATGTTTTCCTTAGGAAAATTTTCAGCCTGGCAAGATTCTTCCTTGATTTTTCCTCTGAATGATTGCTACCTCAGTAACCTTGGTCCTTCATCAAGATTGCCTCAAGGTGATTTGCAACGCTGCCCGAAGCTCCCTAGAGTTTGCCTCTGGAAAACCTGTGGCATTGCACAATCCTTCCTTGAGTTTGACTTAGGAAGATCACGGCCTCAGCAACCCTAGTTCTCCATCAAGTTTGCCTTGGTATGATAACAACCTAAGCAACCTTGGTCCTTCCATAGGACAACTCGCGACCTAGCCCAATCTTCCCATGAGTTTGCCTCTAGATGACACATTGCCTTGCCCAATCCTTCCTTGAGTTTGCTTCTGGACGATCGAGCCCTCAACAACCTTAGTCCCCCCTTGAGTTTGCATATGGAAGATCATGACCTTTGTAGTCTTAGTCCCTTCTCGAGTTTGCCTCGTTGTGGCTTGCGGACTAGTCTTGTCCACCCTTGAGTTTGCCTCGAGATGGCCTTTAGCCTCGCCTAATCCTACCTATAGTTTGCCTCTAGATGATTGTGGTTTCAACACAACTACTCCACCCTTTAGTTTGCTTTGGGAAGACCCGCAACTTGCTAGCTCCTCCTTCAAGTTTACCTTGGGACGACTAACAGCCATGGTAGCACTAGTACCCCTTCAAGCTTCCCTCGAGGGACTTGCTGCCTAGCCTTGCATAGGGAAGATTGCGGCCTTGGTAGCTAAGCCCCTCCCTTGATTTTGTCTTGGGATGATCACGCTTAGCAGTGTAGGTCCTCCCTAGAGTTTTTGTAAGGACAACCCATGGCATCACTAGATCCTTCCTAGAGTTTGCCTTGGGGTAATTATGGGTTTAGCAACCTTAAATCTTGCATGGACTTTCCTTGCAACGACTTGAGCTAGCCCAATCCTCTCTCAAGTTTGCCTCGAGATGACATGTGAGTCTGATCGTCTCCTAAGTTAGCCTCAGACCACCCACGACCTCCTTTAGTCCTTCCATGGCATTCCCTCGAGAGGATCTGTGCTTCAATAGTCCAAGTCCTCCCTGAATTTTTCCTTGAAATGACTTGCGACCCAGCCTAATCCTCCCATGAGATGACCGTGGCCTCAGCCTCACGTGATCCTTCCTCAAGATTCCCTCAGGATGATCGTAGCTTCAGAAGCCCTAGTCCTTCCTGAAGTTTTCCTTGAAGAAACTTGCGACCAAGCCTGGTCCTTTGATCGCGGCCTCAACTTAGCCTTACATGAGTTTGCCATGTGATGACTCGTGACCTTGCATGATCCTCTGTCAAGTTTACCTCAGGACAATCGCAGCTTCAACAGCACTAGTCATCCCTAGAGTTTGCCTTATGGAGACTTGTGGACTAGTCGATCCTCCCTTAAGTTGGGGCGAACTTGATGGAAGATCGAGCCAGAGCTCGAGGCAAGTTTGAGGGGGGAACTAGGGATTCTGAGGCTACAAAACACCAGAAGGACACTTGTCAATCACCCCGAGGCAAAGTTAAATGGGAGACTTGAGTTGTTGATACCTCAATCATCCCAAGGAAAACTCAAGAGAGGATTGGGAAAACTTGAGCGGGGACTACGGTTACTAAGGTTGTGGGTGCTCTTGAGGCAAACTCGAGGGAGGACTACAATTGATGAGGTCAAGATCATTCTGAGGCAAACCAACGAAGGATATGGCAAGGTGGCCAGGTTGTCCTACAAGCAAACTCGAGGGAGGACCAGGGCTTCTACTTCTTAGGTCGTTATTGTCACACGAAAAACTTTAGGGAAGATCAAGTTAGGCCATGGGTCAACCTGAGCCAAACTTAAGGGATGACCTGGTTGGGCCTTAATTCGCCTTAAGGAAAAATCGAGAGAGGATTGGATGAGGCCGGGCGTCGTCTAGGCAATTGTCCCAAGGCAAGCTCAAGGAAGGACCAGGTGATCTGAGGCAAATAGGTTGGTGGATTGGATGAATGGGCACAAACCACCAGGAGAGAGGAATATGGATAGGCTACTGAGTGTTGAGAGGCTAAACAGTGAAAGAGATCAACACTTGAAACAATTTTTTTTTTTCCAAATGTGCCAAAACTACCGAAAGGCATAGAGAGTTTCAAAAAATTATAAAATAGCCATAAACTGGAGTAAGTATTTCGGCCAGGACTTTAGAAACCGGCCAAATCTCTTGAAAAGTGTCAAAACAACCCGGACTTTGGTCCTGAATAAAACTGGATTATTCTGGTATGACCTCCCTTGAGTTTTCCTTGAGACAACTTGTGACCTCGCCCAATCCTCCCAAGTTTTCCTTGGGACGATCCACACGCTCATTTGATCCTTCCTCGAGTAGTCCTCAGGACGATCACTGCTTCTTGCTTCAACAGGCCTAGTCCTCCCTAAAAAAAGACAAGACCCTATATTTCCAGGCTACTGGGGCTATGATTATTACGAAGCAAACTCAAGCGAGAACTTGGCTTTTGATGTCACGATAGTTCGGAGGGAGAACTAGCTTAGTCTGCATGTTGTCATGGGTACAACATAAGGAAGGACTAGGGCTACTGAAGCAACGACCATCTTGAGGCAAATTCGTGAAAGAAACAATTGGGGATGAGGCTCATCCCTAGGAAAACTCGATAGAGGACCTAGTCTCTAAGGCCGCAATAGTCCTAAGAAAAACTTGAGGAAGGACTGGGATAACCCGCAAGTTGCCCCGAAGAAAACTTGATGGAGGACTAGGGTTGTCGAAGCCACGATCATCCTAAAGGAAGGATTAGGCGAGCTCGCGAACTGAAGGAAGGATTTAAGTAATGCTAAGATTTTTCTTTGGGAAAACTCGAGAGAGGATTAGGTGAGCTCGTGAGTCATCCATAGGCAAAATTTTGAGGAGGAACTTAGCTGCCAATGCCAGGATCGTCCTGAGGCAAGCTCAAGAGAGGATAGAGCAGGACAACGATCACCCCTAGGAAAAATTGAGGGAATGCACAACAATTCACCAAGAGTGAAACTTGAGGGAGGACCGGGAACAGTTGTGGGTTATCCTGAGGCAAACTCAAAGGGAGACTAGACAACAAGCCGCGAGCATGCCGTGTAAACTTGTTAAGGGATCGAGCAAGTTCGTGGTCATCCTGAGAGAAACTCAATGGAACACAGAGATGCAGAACAATTCAATTGAGGCAAACTCGAGGGGAGGACGAGGGCTACTTAGGTCGTTATCATCCCAAGGCTAACTTAAGGAAGGACCGAGCTAGGCCCCAAGTCGCAACAAGGGAAACTCGAGAGAGGACGAGATGAGGCCGCCTGAGGTAGACTCAAGGGAAAGTCTATCGAGGCCGTGGGTCATCCTGTGCAAAACTCGACGATAGATCAGGCATGTCGGGTTGTCCAGAGCAAACTCAACAGAGGACTGGGCTTGTCCAAGGCCAACCTAATGGAGGATTCGGGTTACTTAGGTCGCTATCTTTCCAAGCCAAGCTCGGGGGAGGATCATGCGAGGCCTTCCCTCAAGTTTGCCTTGAGCGACTTGCAGCCTAACTAGGTCCTCTCTTAAAATGATGGGGCCTCATCTGATCCTTCCTCGAGTTTGCTTCAAGATGATTGTGGCTTTAGCAACCTTACTCCCTCAAGTTTGTCACGGGATGACTTGCAACCTATCCTAGTCCTTCCTTGAGTTTGGCACGTCAACCCACGCCTGATTCTCCCTTGAGTTTCCCTCGGGATGACTTCCGGCCAAGCTAGGTCCTCCTTTGAGTTCACCTAGGGTTGATTATAGACTCAGCAACCTTAGTCCTCCTTTGAGTTAGCCTTAGGATGATTAATGACCTAGCATAATTCTCCCTCGAGTTTACCTTAGGAAGATTTGCAGTTTTGCCTGATCCTCCCTCGAATTTGCCTCGAGGGTGGCTTGCCGACTGCTCTGTCCTCCTTGGAGTTTCCCTCAGGGTGGTTTGTAGCACATCCTTGTCCTCCCTCGAGTTTCCCATGGGACGACCTGCGTCCTCACTTGTTCCTCCCTTAAGTTTGACTCGAGAGGACTTGCAACCATGCTCGTTCCTCCCTCGAGTTTTCCTAAAGACAATTGCATCCCAACGACCCACGACCTCAACAATCCTAGTCCCCTTGCGTCCTAACCCATGACCTCAACATTCCCCCCTTGTCTTTGCCTCTGGGTGTCTTACAACCTGTTGATGTTGTATTTCACAGCCCAAGCAGTACCGTGATGCCCAAGTTCCATTTCGCCTGCAATTAAGAGAGAGAAGAGGCTCCGGCGACTCTTAGGATCACTCTGATGCCTAAGTTAGTGGATAATTCTATGAAGAAAGCACATAAATACATAATGATAGTAAGAGTTATCAGAGAAAGCCAGAGAGAGCCTCCCGTAAAAGGGATCTCCCTTATTTATACATGATCCGGGTTGTGCTGTTGAGGGAGGTCATGGTGTGTTAGATGTCAGACCTACCACCACTCATTTTCCAGTCCCCCAGTGCGCTAGTCCGCAAAGTAGCGGGAGATTGTGCCTTGTCAGCCATGCTAGGTCTGTCCTGCAGCCATCTCCCCGCTAGGACACTATGTCAAATTGCGGGCGAGCGTCCTCTGTACGTGGGGCGTGCCGTTGTGTGCCAGGTCTCCTGACACAGGCATTGATTGCGGCGTGCCTTGGGTCTATAGAATCCTTGACCAGGCACTTGCTGCCGTCCACATGCAGTTAGGCGTCCTGTCCGATGCTTTGTGATAGGGCTCGGCAAGTGGCCGACCCCTAGGACATTCTCGTTGGCACCTTTGAGCTTGGTGTCGATAGGCCATCCCGTGTTGGTTTCCGCTCTGTACCCGACCATCCGACCTAGGGTCTTCAGCTTCCTCCCTTGGGCCTGGGGTTCCATAGCTCAGCCTTCTTGGGCTCGGGTCCTTCTTCGATGGGCCATGCGCTCGGTACCCAATCCTCTGGCCCGAGGTCTCCAGCTTCCTTCCATGGGCCTGTGGTTCCATAGCTCGACCTTCTTGGGCTTGGGCCCTTATGGGATGGACCCTCCCTCACAGTACCCTGTGAATTCCTATCACAGTGACAGGGTGGGAATTCATAACTCCTCCATCACGATTCCGCCCATTTGGTTCCTGCCGATTCGGCTTCTTGAGGCCAGTTGCATGCTAAATAAATGATTTTCCTTGTTTCCCACTAGCGTTCCATCTCCTGACGGTTGATTGGACGTGTCGGCTGCCTTTCTCTTCACGCCCTAGGGCCCAATTGGCTTGTGCTCCCCACATGCTTGTCATGAAGACTACCATTCGAGCCGTCGCCTTGGCTGCCGATACCTGCATGGCTTTTGCTAGCATCATCACTGTCGGTGTTGATAAAGCCCATTCCAACCTTCCCCCAGTATATAAAGCCCACTCCTCCCTCTTCTTCCTCTCTTACAGTCTTCCTCTGAGCTTCTTACAGTCACCCTCGAGTTCCTTCTTACCGTTACGATGGCACCCAAAGCCGATCTCGTTCCTTCATACTTAGGGGGAAATGCTGGGTTTCCTCTGTCAAGGGCGCTGACCTCAGGGCTTTCCTCTCCAAGTATAGGATTCCTTCTTCCGTGGTTCTAAAGATGCCTCGGGGTGAGCATGCGGTGATCCTTGCCGGCATTGCAATGAGGGTGGCTCTCTTCCAGTTAATGTTCACCAATGGTCTTCGTCTCCCGTTCTATGGCTCGGTTCGAGAAGTTTTAAATTACCTCGAACTGGCTCCATCGCAGCTCCACCCTAAGCAAGACTCCCAAAGAATATCCGGATCTGACGCCTCAGGAGTTCTTTTATGCATATCGGCTTGTCTACCGACCGAGTAACATCATCAGCTTCCTGGCCCGGTCTTCGGGCAGAAAGATCTCTTCGCTCGAGGGGTGTCACTAAGCATAAAGGAATGGTCCCGCAAGTTCTTCTTTGTGTTTGGTCTGGACTGGGAATATCATGAAGAGGAGGCTTCCCACAAGGAGTTCCCCATTTAGGCGTCTTGAGGGTACCCCCAGTCTGCGAAGAGCCTGGAGTTTACCCTCAATCGAAGGGAAAAGGCTCGGTACGATTTGGTTGCAACTTGGGTGAACGCCCACCCGAACAAGTTGAATACCGATTTGGTCCTTTCTGACGAGAACATTCATGACTACTTGACCACGCCCAACCGCTTGTACGCCATCGGACGAAATTTCTTACGTAGCATTTAGCCTTAAGAGACCTAGCCCTCTCGCCAAAAATGCGCCTCCCATCCCTCTATCAGCCGGGCTAAGCGTCCAAAGGTGCACAACGATTCTCCCCAGCAAAGTGGTGAGGCCGAGAGCTTTACTCCTTCTAGTGGCCAAGTCGGGGGATCTGGAAGCCGTTCCCAAATGCCTCGCTTCAGGGAGTCTGTGCGTGTAGAGATTTCGGTTCACATGGGGGACAATGACGACATTCCCTAGCGGTTATGGCCCTGCTGCCGGTCCTTCTGCTTCAACCAGTTCTCGACCTGCAGAACCTTTCCAGGACCCATTGCTTCCTTCTGCAGAAGAATTGGAAGCTTGTGATCTTCAGACGACATTTTTCACCTCACTGGCGCACCCCTTCCCTCACGAAGCTAGCTCGTTTGAGCCCTTTACCTCTTTTGAGGATACTCTTTAGGAGGAGACTGCCGGCAAGGACCCACAGGCAGGTTCATCGGCCAGGCCTCGGAATGCAAGGCAGCCCCCCCTCTCGAGACTCAACTCAAGGAGATGCTGAGGGCGAGGGAGGCAAAACAACCCCAGAGACTGGGTCACAGGAGGAAGAGCCGAGCCCTTCCAGATCCTCAACCCATGGAGGCAGCGAGACGACCCCTGACCCTAGGTCACGGGAGGCAGAGCCAAGCCCTTCCCAAGCCTTAACTTATGGAGACACTCACGGAGACACTACGGGCAATGAAGGTGACTCGACCCAGGAGCCCGGGTCACTGGAGGTAGAGCCAAGCCCTTCCTAAGCCACAAGCCCAGAAGGGACATGAGCAGAATTTGTCTCCCACGACGAGGGGGGGAAGATGAAGAAGAAAAAGATTGAGAAGATGGGAGATAAAGAGGGTGAGGAAGGCTAGGGGTTAGGTCCCGAAGCTCTTCCTACTACAGCTCGGAGCTCGGCTAAGGATCCTCCCCGTGGCTCCCGGGTCATGCAAAGAGACCTGGGGATCCCTTCCTAATTTTTCTTGGCAGCTTGCAGTTGTTGGCCCATCATCTTCTTCCGGGGAGGAGAGGACGCATGCCCTGCCTCGATCCTAGAGAAAGCTCGTGCAGATGCCTCTGAGCGAGTAGGCCAGATGTTGCAACCCTTGTTCCCCCAGGTATGCTCATCTTCCTCTAGGGTGGAACAGAAGCAGGCCCCAACCTTACCTCTCACTCATTATTATTCACAAAACTTCCTTTCTCCTCATTCTTTTTGTAGGCTGTGGAGCAATTGGCCAAGATGATTGGGGTGGAATTTGGAGAATTGGAGGAGACCAACCGGGAGCTTGGGTCCTTGGGCTGTTTCTGGTATTTCAAGTTAAAGCAAGCGGCTCGAAAGATAAAAGATCTCAAGACCGAGCAGAATGAGTTGATCAGGGAGGTGGAGATATGAAGGAGCAAAACTAGCATCTCGAGATGGTCACCGCGAGGCGTAAAGAGAAAAATAAGGCTCTCAAGGGCCTTTTGCACAATGACGACCAGGACTAACCTCCGTTTGACGTCAGAGAAGAGGCAACTCGAAGAGGCTCGTGTTGCTTCCGAGCGGAGCTTGGTCACTCGAGAAGCAGAGCTGGGGACCGCTCGGGAGCAGTTGGAGTTGGTTCTGGAGGAATTGCAGAAGTTCAGGGAGGAGACAGAGTCCGCCCGATGGGAGTTGGAAGAATCCCGACGGGGTCGGGCCCTAGTACTTGGGCAGTGTTCGAGGCTGTTATTTGGGAACTTCAGCACTCTCAGGAAGCCCAACACTTAAGGGAACAACTGCAATAGGCGAAGGCAAGCATTGGTGAGCTCTCACAGTCAGGGATCCAAAAGAACATCGACCTTCTTTCCCGCAACATGGAGATTGCCAACTTGAAGTCTCGTCTGGGTGACGTCGCCAAGTACTCCGAGGAGGTTCGGTCCCAGATCACCAACGCCAACACCATCTGAGACGCGACCTAGTCATAAGGCTACCGTGATGGCCTCAAGAGGATGCACCAACACCTGTTGCAGCATCCCAAGCTGGACTTGCATTCCTTGTCTTTAGAGTCCCTCCCTCCCGATCCCGAGGAGCAAGCTTTTGTCAAGAACTTAAGGAAGCCAGGGTATCCTCCCTTCTCCCTAGGTGCTTCTCCGCCTCCTTCATCCCAATGATGGGCTCAGGCCCCCTCCCTTTATTTTTTTGTAGTGCCTTGTATAGCACTTCCCTCCTTTTTTTATTTGCGTAGCACGTTCTAATTTGTATGCTTTGATGAATTGAATGAAAACTTGCTTCTGGCAACTATTGTGTTCTTTTGTTTTCCTTTTTCTTTCTTCCATTTTTCTTTTTTTGCGTGGTTCTGGCAAGGGCTCGGGACCTTACTTTGTTGGACGCGGGGTCAAGACCAAATCCTGATACTTGGAACCTTATCCAGCTGTGAGCCAAAGGACTCGTGTTCTTGTAAGTGTATAGACTCGGCTTATATCGAGTCAAGGGACCCGTCTTCTTGCGAGTGTACGGACCCGACTTTTTTTTATAGGGGGTCGAGACCAAATCCTAGGACTTGGAACCTTACCCCGCAGTGAGTCAAGGGACTCATCTTCTTACGAGCGTAACGGCTCGGCTTATCGAGTTGAGGGACCCGTCTTCTTGCGAGTGTAAGGACTTGACTTTGTTGGACGGGGGGTCGAGATCAAATCCTGGGACTTGGAATCTTACCTCGCAGCAACTCAAGGGACTCGTCTTCTTGGCAAGCGTATGGACTCGGCTTCATTGGACAAGGGGTCGGGACCAAATCCTAGGACTTGGAACCTTACCCCGCAGCGAATCAAGGGACTCGTCTTCTTGCGAGCGTAAGGGCTCGGCTTATTGAGTCGAGGGACCCGTCTTTTTGCGAGTGTACTCGACTTTTATCGAGTCAAGGGACCCATCTTCATGCGAGTGTAAGGACTCAACTTTGTTGGACGGGGGGTTGGGACCAAATCCCAAGACTTGAAACCTTACCCCGCAGTGAGTCAAGGGACTCGTCTTCTTATGAGCGTAAGGGCTCGACTCATCGAGTCGAGGGACCCATCTTCTTGCGAGTTTACTCGGCTTTTATCGAGTCAAGGGACCCGTTTTCTTGTGAGTGTGAGGACTCGACTTTGTTGGACATGGGGTTTGGATCAAATCCTAGGACTTGGAATCTTACCCCGCAGCAACTCAAATGACTCATCTTCTTGGTGAGCGTATAGACTCGGCTTCGTTGGACAAGGGGTCGGGACCAAATCCTGGGACTTGGAACCTTACCCCGCAGCGAGTCAAGGGACTCGTCTTCTTGCAAGCGTAAGGGCTCGGCTTATCGAGTAGAGGGACCCGTCTTCTTGCGAGTGTACTCAACTTTTATCGAGTCTAGGAACCCATCTTCTTGCGAATGTAAAGACTCGACTTTTTAGGACGGGGGTTTGGGATCAAATCCTGAGACTTGAAACCTTATCCCGCAGCGGGTTAAGGGACTCGTCTTCTTCCGAGTGTATGGACTCGGCTCATATCGAGTAGAGGGACTCGTCTTCTTACGAGTGTACTCAACTTTTATCGAGTCTAGGAACCCGTCTTATTGCGAGTGTAAAGACTCGATAAAAGTGTTTGGCATTCCAAGGGTGGGGTAGCTCGTGTCCTTGGTTGTCTTTGAGGTGATAGGAGCCGGGTCGGTTGCTTGCTGTGACTACATAAGACCCTTCCCATCGTGACCCCAACTTTCCTTCCTCTGGGGTAGTTATTCCTAACTGTCGCAGCACCATGTCGCCTACTTTGAAGGATCGTGGCTTGACTCGTTTGTTGAAGTACTGCTCTACCTTTTGCTTGTTACTCGCCATTCGTATAGCTGTTTCCTCCCTTCTTTCCTCCAAGACATCCAAGTTCTCGGTTAGCTTTTCAATGTTTGTGTCCAAGTTGAAGTGTTGGATACGGAACGTGGGCATTCCGACTTCTATTGAAATTACCGCTTCGCTCCCGTAAGTAAGAGCTAAAGGTGTCTTGCCGGTAGGGGTTCAGACAGTGGTTTGGTATTCCCACTGTACCCTTGGGAGTTCTTCAACCCACCCTCTTTTGTGCACCCTGATCTTTTTCTTAAGGGTGGAGATGAGGGTTTTGTTGGTTGCCTCAGCCTGCCCATTGGCTTAAGGGTGTCCTGGCAAGGAATAATTTACCTTAATTCGAAGCTCTGTGCACCATTCCCGGTAGTATGTGCAGTCGAACTGTCTCCAGTTGTCCGATACGAAGCTCTGAGGTATGCCAAATCGGCAAACTACCGACTTTCACAAGAACTTAGTGATGGCTGGGGAGGTGGAACTTGCGAGTGCCTCCGCTTCAACCCACTTAGTGAAGTAGTCGACTGCAACCATGACAAACTTGGCTCATCTCCTTGCTACCAGAAAGGGGCCAATCAGGTATAGGCCCCATTGGGCGAAAGGCCACAAGGCCATGATTGAGTCAACTCCTCTGCCTGGCAGTGCAGAATCGATCCATGCTCCTGACATTTCGGGCATTTCTTGGCAAATTCCTCCACATCTCTGAGGGAACGAGATCAATAGTATCCAGCCCGAGTTACTCTTACAGCTAAAACCCTTCCTCCCAAGTGGCTTCCACAAATTCCTTTGAATCTCTACTACCACGTACTAGGCTTCGTTCAGCGAGAGGCACCTAAGGAGCGGCTTGGAGGAACTTCTTTTATATAAGACTCCTTCTAGCAGGGTGACCTAGGCTGTCTTGTTCCTGACCTTCCGCCCTTTTTCTGGGTCAATAGGTAGTTGCCCTTCCTGCCGGAACCTCTGGATGTCTGTCGCCCATTTGGAGGTGCTGGGGTTGTAACAAACACTTACCCCCCGAAGGACGGGGCATCGACCGTCCTGATCATGGTGCGTTTTGGATGTGGAAGTTCCTCCTACCCCAATGCAGCCCTCACCAGGCGGTCTACCTTCTGATTTCCCACCCTCGGCACCTGTTGAATGCTAAATTAGCATAAGCGGTCGCGCTCGTTGCAGACCAGTTGGAGGTATTTCTTCAGTCTTTCTCCTTTCGTGGCAAATTACCCTAGTACTTGGCTAACCACAACTTCGGAATCAACCCTTACTTCTATTTCCTTAGCCCCTAGTGACCGTGCGATTGACATTCCCGTTAAGAGCGCTTCATACTCGGCTTCATTGTTTGTCACTTTGAAGGGCCGCTACATTGCGGTGCTCCTCTCCTTGCTCAGTGACGATGTGCACCCCTACTCCTCCCCCAACACAGTAGGACGAGCTGTTTACGTAGACCTTTCAGGGCTTTCCTTGGGGTGCACCCAGTACTTCCCCTGGAAACTAGTGAACACGACAACAAAATCTGCCAATACTTGTCCTTTGATCACGGCTAGGGGCTGGTACTCCATGTCAAATTCATTGAGCTCGATTGCCCATTTGGCGAGCCGTCCCGAGGTATCTGGTTTCTGTAGCACCTTCTTGAAGGACATGTCGGTGAGCACTTTCATGTTGTGGGCCTGGAAATAAGGCCTTAATCTCCTGGCCGCGACAATTAGGGCAAACACCAACATTTCCATTCGGAGGTACCTTGCTTCTGCACCACGAACGGTACGGCGTGTGGGGACACTGCCAAGTACATAGTCAAGGTCTCACCTGGTCTCGTCTAGCTTAGCAGTGGGGGGTGACTCAGGTACAAGTTCAGATAGATGAAGGCCTTTTCACAAGTCTCATCCCAATTTTAGGCCTTCCTCAAGACTTTGAAGAAGGGTAGGCACTGGTCAGTTGATCAGGTGATGAACCGGTTCAGGGCTGCCACTCGTCCGGCCAGCCTCTGGACTTCATGAACGTTACAGGGGGAAGGCATTCCCATCACTGCTTCCACCTTCTCGGGATTTGCTTCGATCCCTTTCTCCGAGACCATGTACAGTAGGAACTTACCTGTCTCTACACCGAACGCACACTTCAACGGGGTGAGCTTCATCCGATATTTTAGGAGGACGGAGAATGCTTCTCGTAGATCTGCCAAATGTAGTCTAGACTCTTTGCTTTTCACTAACAGATCGTCTATGTACCCTTCCATATTTTTGCCAATCTGCTATTTGAACATTCGGTTGACTAACCATTGGTAGGTGGCCCCTACATTCTTCAGACCGAACTGCATCACTTTGTAGTAGTAGAGCCCTCAGTCTGTCACGAACGCTGTCTTTTCTTCGTCTTCCGGGTTCATCCTTAGGGGATGTACTCGGAATAAGCATCCATAAAGCTAATGAGGGGATGTCCTGTCGTTGAATCTACTATTAGGTCGATGCGTGGTAAGGCGAAGCTATCTTTTGGGCATGCTTTATTCAGGTCGGTGAAGTCAACACACATCCGCCACTTTCCGTTGGCCTTCTTCACCAAAACTACATTAGATAGCCATTTCGGGTAGTGGACCTCTCGGATGAATCCTACCGCTAGGAAGCGATCTATCTCTTCTGCTATCACCCCATACTTCTCAGCGCTGAAGCTCCACCGTTTCTGCTTCACTTTCCGGGCCGTTGGGTCGACGCAAAGCCGATGCTCGATGATTGAATCGTCAATCCCAGGAATGTCCTTATGGCTCCAGGCGAACACGTCTCGGTGTTCGATAAAGAGAGGTACAAGGGTCGCTCTCATCACCAGGTTTTAGCTTAGTCCCGATCCGGACCTGTCATGCCATTTCTTGTTGATCGACTATCACAAGCTCCAAAGGCTCGTTGGGTGCGGCCTGCCGAAGGGCCTGTTTATCGCGAACATCTTCGTTCCATTCTGTCAAGACCAGAAGTGAACTTTTCTTGGTGCTTTTCTGACCCTTTGATCGACGCGACGACTTTGACCTCGTGTCTCAGTGCTCGGTCATAGCATTCCTGAGCCAGGACTTGCTGCAGATTTTGACCACTCCTCAGTCAGTAGGAAACTTCATTTTGAGGTGGTAAGTGGACGTTACCGCCCTTAAACTGTTAAAGGTGGGGTGCCCCAGTATGGCATTGTACGAGGATGGGGCCTTAACGACTAAGAAGTCGGTCATGGTGGTCACGGTCCTAGGCGCCTTCCCTGCCAGGACCAAAAGAGTAATGGCCCCCATTCATTGAACAACGTCTCCCGTGAAGCCCTTGAGTGGCTTGAGTGGCATTGGATTCGAGCGCAGTTGTCCTAGATTGATGCCCATTTCGACAAAGGCTTCCCAAAATAGGATGTCGGCCGAACTGCTGTTGTCGATCAGGATCCTCTAGGTTTTGAAGTTTGCCACTTGCATGGTTACCACCAATGCATCGTCATGTGGGTGGGGGATGCCTTTTTCATCTCCTTCGTCGAAGGTTATCGCGGTGCCTCCAGCACGCCGCTACAGCACGTCGTAGCGGCCTGCTTGTGCCCCTTTTGGCACTGAACACTTCCTTGTAGTGTGCCCTCTGGGCGTGTGCCTTTCGGGGCTGACGAAGTGGCTCCGCCTCCCGCATATCCTCTGGTGATTGTGCTGATCTCCCTGAGTGGTCTGTACTCCACTAGGGTGCTTCTTCGCCTTTCGTCCCTTGCTTCCTGCCTCCTCGGGCTCTCTCCCCACCGGAAGCCCGAGCGCCCACCACCGTGTCGGTCCATTTGATTCTCTGACCGATGCTCACGATTCTTCTACTTTTCTTCCTTTATTCTCTTCAAGGCATAGCAGTCCCGGGTGCTATGTCGGTTATTCATGTGATACTCACAATACGGGTGGTTCTCCACCTCTCGGGGTCGCTCTCTTTTGGCGCTTGAGTGTTGGTTCCCCTATACTGCCATGTTCATGTGGGCGTGGCCCTCCTGGGGCCGGGCTGGTGCTTCTCTCATTTTCTTTGCATTCGACGCTCCTCTCATTTCCCTTCCCCTCCTCGGTCGCGGTTAGGTTGCTACCCTGACTCCTTTAGGTCCGCCCGCTCTACCTCGAATTGTCTCGGGGCAGTCAGGGCCTCGAGGGTGTCTTCACCATTAATGAACCCATCTGCTCGATCCATGAACTCCCTTAGCGTGGTAGGAGTTTTTCGTGCTATTTCGGACATAAACGAATTCAATGGCCAAATTCCTCCCAGAAGTGTTGCCAACGTGATTTTCTCGTCTTGGTCATCTGTGGTCATGCGATCCGATTGAACCGCGAGAGATATGACTTTAGATTTTCGTCGTCCCACTGTTTGACAGTAACAAGGTAAGCTGCCGAGCGTCTCCTCTTACGACTGGCCAGGAACTGCGTCATGAAGAGGCAAGCTAGCTCCTCGAAAATCTATATTGTTCCTGACGATAACGACCCAAACCAGGACTGGGCGGCTCCCTTCAGAGTTAGTGGGAAGGCTCAACAGGCGACCTCTCCTAGGAAACCATGCAAGGTCATGTGAGCCTTGAATGTTTCCAAGTGCTCCAGCGGGTCTTTGGATCTATCATACGTTTCCATCTGGGGGACTTTCAACTTGGGGGAAGCAGCACAGCCATGACTCCCACTCTGTATGGGAGGTCGGAGCTGATGAGTAGTTGGTCTACAGTCGATGAGGTGTCTATCTTCTTCTCCATTTCTGCACATTTGTCTCCAAGCTCTCAGACTTTGAGGTGCATCTAGCGTCTCTCTTCTTCTGCCATAAATCCTCATGCTCGTTGCCGCTGGATTCTGCTCCCCTCGTCAGCTCCTCGTTGGCAAACCTGAGGGTTGCGTTCTCCTGGCAGAGTGTCCCCGCTTCCTTTGTTAGCTTTCTTATGGTCTCCTCCATGCTTACGAGTCTTGCTTCCATTGTTTCTTCCTCGTGATCTCCCCTTCTTGCAGTTTGGGACCGCGTTGCTGCGGGCATGAGAAGTACACGCTTTTATGGAAAAATAAATCTCACAGACAGCACCACTGTTGATGTCGTGTATCGCAGCCCGACCAGTACCATGATGCCCAAGTTCCACGTCGCCTGCAATTAAGAGGGAGTAAAGGCTCCGATGACTCCTGGGAGCACTCCGATGCCTAAGTCAGTGGATTATTCTATGAAGAAAGCACAGAAATACAGAATGATAGTAAGAGTTATCAGAGAGAGAGCCAGAGAGAGCCTCCCGTAGAAGGGATCTCCTTATTTATATACCTAATCTAGGTTCTGTTGTTGAGGGAGGTCGTGGTGTGTTAGATGTCGGACCTGCCACCACTCATTTTCCTGCCCCCAGTGCATCAATCTGCTGCCTAGCGGGAGATCATGTCGTGTCAGCCGTGCTAGGTCTGTCCTGCAGCCACCTCCCTACCAAGAGAGTCTGTCAGATCGCAGGCGAGCTATCCTCTATACGTGGGGCATGCCATTGTGTGCCGGGGTCTCCTGACACAAGCATTGATTGCGGCGTGCCTTGGGTCTGTCGAATCCGTGGCCAAGCACGTGCTATCGTTTGCGTACAGTTGGGCGTCCTGTCCGGTGCTTTATGACAGCGCTCGGCAAGTGGCCGACCCCGGGACGTTCTCCTTGGCACCTCTGAGCTTGGTGTCGATAGGCCATCCCGAATTGGTTCGCACTCGGTACCCGACTCTCCGGCCTGGGGTCTTCAGCTTCCTCCCTTGGGCCTAGGGTTCCATAGCTCGGCCTTCTTGGGCTGGGGCCCTTCTGGGATGGGCCATGCGCTCGGTACCCGATCCTCTGGCCCGGGGTCTCCAACTTCCTTCCTTGGGTCTGTGGTTCCATAGCTTGACCTTCTTGGGCTTGGGCCCTTCTAGGATGGGCCCTCCCTCACACAGCCCAATCGGGGCCTCCCATCTATATGTACCTCACGACGATCATAAAGCCTAGCAGCTCTAGTCCCTTATCGAGTTTAACTCGGTTGACTTGTGGCCTTGGCCGGTCCTCCCTCGCTTTTTCCTTAGGACGAGCCAGGCCTTCCCCAATCCGCACTCGAGTTTACCTCGAGACAATCTCAATATATATGTTTATTAATGTTTATTATGTAGATACTCAAATCTAATCTCATCTTTTTTTTAAGGCTTTACAAATCACCAAGCCATGAATTATATTGCTAAATACCTTTTTGTAGATACTCAAATCACCAAGCCATGTTTATTATGCAGATACTGAAATCTAATCTAATATCCTACAGTAAAATTATTGCTAAATATCAAAAATTTTGCTAATATTCCTAAATGAGGTGCAATTGTAATTGTTATCTTTCAAAAAATTGGACACCGACGAGTCACTTTTGAACCATCATCATGTGCAAAACTTTGACATTATTGCACTAAAATCTTACGGAAAAATAATGCTGAATACCTGTTCAATGACAGTAGCGCTAGCCGAATGTCTTTAATATATTGTTCATGGCTTCTTAAACACGTATGAGCGAGGTATGTGGTCAGCATCATCATATACAAGATTTGTATAACCTGGATAAAGAAACAAACTTTAAAATAGACACCAGCAATTATCTTTGTTATTTATTTATTTATTTATTTTGAAGAATAGAATTTCTATTGGTGAAGCAGTTGTAGAGGGATTCCAAAGTATAATCTCCCTGATATTCCATAGTATATGGTCAGCATTTGGTATTTAATTTATCAAGAAAAGATTACTTATAAAAAAAAAACTTATCAAGAAAAGCTAATAATTAAAAAGCCACACAGAAAATAAATCAAACAACAAATGGGTAACTAAGATACATTTTTCTTCCTGATGTTTTCTAATTTGTTAGCATGTGAGAAAAATTTCTACTTTCTTTACACAGAATGTGTATACATTCAGAGCCAAGCTCTGCTAGGGAACACTTACTGACTCACGAGAATTGACATCGATGATTATGGCTGCCCTTATTGAACTTTAAGGATTTGNTCCTGATGTTTTCTAATTTGTTAGCATGTGAGAAAAATTTCTACTTTCTTTACACAGAATGTGTATACATTCAGAGCCAAGCTCTGCTAGGGAACACTTACTGACTTACGAGAATTGACATCGATGATTATGGCTGCCCTTATTGAACTTCAAGGATTTAGGAGTCATGGCAGACCAAGTAAAATGTTCCAAAGATCAAACACACCGAATCTTTGTTTTCTTTAAAATAGAACCCAATTCGCAACCCGTAGAAACATAATAATTTTTGGTTCACGTCAAAAACTAGAATTGAGAAACCAAAAAGGATGACAGCAATATGTATCACATCAAAAACAGCAAAATTGAGAATCAAAAGGTTAAAGCGCATTAAGAAACCTAAGAAATCTCAAAGAATCCATGGTGGGAATCCAAGAATGCAATACCTAGATCAAAAACAAGATTAGACAAGAGGAGAAAACGAAAACCTCAAAACGAACGATCTGATAATACGCTTCCTCTCTCGTTCTTTACACCTTCCAGTGAGTCCCATTGCCCTGCCTTCTCCAACTTTTTGTACGCTTACATTGCAAGCACACCCGCATTCTCTCTCTCTCTCTCTCTCTCTCTCTCTCTCTCACAAACGGGCTGACGGGTTGTGAGACAAATTACAATGTATGTACTCAATATATAGACCTTGGGAAGAGTAGGTTGGTGACTGCAACGGCTACTTTTCCCTTTTTTGTTTTATTTTAAAATTTAAATCCGATGATACGGTGCCAGTTCCCTCAACCAAATGGGCTTTAGGCTCTGGTTCTGATCGTTGGATTAATATCAAACCATATTGGTGCCAGTTCCATTCGTTATATGTTTTATTTAAGACATCCTCCCCTGCATTCGCTTCATGTTGCTGACAACTTACAACGCCTCGCTACGTGATGATACACTTTAGTCTATTAGATGTTGAAGAAGTAGAGAGTTGGATGAGATGATTAGGCACTGAGGAAACTGGAGTGGATTGCTTCTCTATGGGAGTGAAGGAGAAGTATTGGAAGGATTTTGAACTTGAAGAATATATAAGAATCAGTAGCATGCACATATTTCTTCCGGATGACAGTCTGGAAATGTGCTTGGTGAGGCTCCCGCTGACCAGTCTTATGGCCACACTTACCTCCCATTCCTAGTTTCCTGCACAATGAGAAGGGAAGGTTCACATCAGAATCCATGGTTTTTTCTGCTTGATGCTGTTAAAGATGGCTATTACTCCAGGGAGATACATGCATTAGATGTTTCTCTAGACCAATGGTGTAGGACCGATGCTGATATTATGAAAGGAAGGTTCATGTTCTCTGATTCCAGCATCCAGGTTGAATTGTTGGAGATTGTTCAAGCTTGACCAACTTTGGGAGGGCGGACAGGAGCTCATTGAAGCATTCAAGATACTAACGGGTGCTAGTGTTCTATGAAATAAAGACCAAACTGTTTCTGAGGTCAGTTCAGATTTTCCAATATTTCAAAGTCATCAAAATTGGCATGATAAACGCTTTTCCAAATCACGGGTTGGTGTGAATTTAGGGCTGCACACCGTCCAACCTGCACTAGTTTTGGCCCCGACCCGACCCGGTGTCCAGACCAGCAAGAAAAGCACCGATCCGACTTAAATCGGGTCAACCCATCTGCCAGTTGAGTTAAAACTTAAAGGTCAAAAATGATCTCCCATGCCCAATACCATCTTTTCCAAGGCCTGAAGATTCCCATCAAATCCATTCCTTCCTCCCATCTAATCCGCCATTTCTTCTTCACTGCAAAAACACCCACGTCGATGCCCCGCATCTTCCTCTCCCTTCTCCAGAATCGCTTTGCCTCCTCCCCTTCCAAACTCGCCGCCGATCAGTTCTCCTTGATGGGGATGAGTCGGGTTGCGTGATGTTTTTCTTCCAGCTACCAAAATGTTTTAGCTAAGGTGAGCTGCTTTGTCAATTAATTAGCTAGCTTGTGATGAATTTCTGGTTGCTTGGTGGACGAGGGCAACGGCAAAACTTCTCTTCTCAGATTCGACTCCACCCCATATCCTCCTCTTCTGCACTCTTCTCTCTCTCTCTCCATATAAAATGCTTATACGTTATCGGGTCGTGGGGAAGTGAATGATGATTGTATTGTTTGAGTCAAAATGGCCATGTGATTTTTCTTGTTTTCCCTCTGTTTGAAGCTGTGCTTGTTGGTTGTTGGAGTCGACGGGCAAGACGAATAGAGTCGACGGTGATGACGAACAGAGTTTATGGCGATGACAGCGATGACAGAGAGAAATGGGGAGGGATGGCAGCTAGGGTTTGAGATTTGGGGAGGGATGGCAGACAGGCTTGAGATTTGGGGAGTTTTAGTCGGATCGAAACCGACAGTTAGCGGGTTCGACCCGTAAGTTAGTTCAACCCGTTTTTATCGGATGGGTCGGGTCAGTTGACTCTCAAACATAGCTGGTACGTCTGAAATATATTGACTCTCAAACATAGTTACCATAACAAGATCACCGAAGACAAAGGATCGAATTCAAAGGAACATAACAAAAACATCCATAATAATTTTGCATCATATATATATATAACACAAAAAGTACAATTCTAATAATTAAGTTTTTGGTTATTTTAGGAACACACAATAATTTATGAAGAGAAAAAGTAGAGTTGGAAGAGGAAATTTGAGAGTCACCTATATGAGTTATGGGAAGTGTAGTGCCATCGCCTACTTGGATTTGCTCTTGTCCGAGATATGGTTCAGCTGATAAATTGAGATGCTGAAGATCAGAGATGAGATGATTTGTTGCAGCTGAATCGGGATACCATTGGCGATCCGAAAAGGACTGTGAGCTAGTATAATGTGCAGACAGGGAACGGGGTGGATCAAATTGATAAGCCTGATCGAAACGATGGAAGCACTGAAGGGCTATATGGCCAACTTTGTTGCAGACCTAGCAAGTGGGTTTGTTGGGCTGATGAGGACTCGGTGAAGAGGATTGAGGAGAGCGTCCACCCCTGTTGTTATGGCGTCCCCCTCGAGAAGAGTTTCGACCACGATTAGTGTTATGGGAGGGCATGGAAGTGGTGATATTAGCAGTAGGAGTAGGCAGAAGACCGTGCTGAATGGTAGTGAGGGAGACTTGACTTTCGAAAGTAAGAAGGAGATTAAAAAGCTCAGTCGAGCTGATGGGGGTAGCTCTGGTTGTAACCGAGGTAACCAATGACTCATACTCGGAATTGAGACCATTTAGGAGTTAAGAGACAACTTCAGAGTCTCTAAGGGGCTCTCCAGCAGCAGTCATGGTATCTGATAAGAGACGGACTTTCCTATAATAATCAGTAACAAAGAGAGACCCTTTTTTGAGGTTGGTGAGTTGATGACAAATCTGAAAGATTTTGGCATGAGATTGTGATGTAAACATAATTTCTAGTGTGAGCCATAGTTCACAAGATGTGCGAGAAGTTATGGCTTGGGCAAGAATGGTTTCGGCGAGGGAAGAGAGTAGTGCACTGAGGAGCATTTGGTCAGTGCAACGCCACTGAAGATAAACGGGATTTGGCTAAGGTTGAGAGGGAGCAGAGCTGGAAGGTGAGGAGACGGGAAGGATAGGAGGGGGAGGAGGAGAAGAGCCATCTATAAAACGATAGAGTTCTTGGCCCTGAAGGTAGGGAATGATCTGTGCACGCCAGAGTAGGTAGTTATCGGAACCAAGCTTTACAGAGACAGTGTGGTAGAAATGACTGGGTAGTTGGAAGGGATTAGGACTGGAGATTTCTTTTTCAGAAAAAAGAGTTTCGGTAGCCATTTGAGAGGATCGGTAAGGAGAAGAGAAGAAAAAAGAAGAAGACAACGCTAGTCAATTTTTTAGCTCTGGTACCATGTTGAGAACAGAGAAGATAAAGAGGAATTTGAATATATTCTTCATTGAGTAAAATTCGGAGTACAAGTGTGTATATATCTATATATATACAAGGCAATCCTAACAAACTTGCCTAGGAATATTCTCGAGCATCTGTTGTGCACTACACAAATGAATACAATGCAGAGTTTTTACAAAACTGTCGTCCATAATACAACACTGAGCACTGAATCAGCAGCCATACCCAGAGGGTAGGCACCAGCCTAATCTAGGTGATTCCAGAAGGATCTGTTTGTGAAGGATCTGATGTGGTAGTGGTCCTTCTTGAGCCAGCTGAAGTGGAGGACTCGTTGGCAGCAGTGGAGGATAGCTTCATATAATGAGACCGGCCAGAGAAAGGATCCCATGGCGAACTTTCTCTTCTGTTCAACATCCCCAACGATCGGTAGCCCATATTCTTTAAGCAAGCAATCCAGCTTCCACTCCGACATGCATGGTTTCGTAATCGGCTTTGGTGTATCTTGGGTAGTGCAACGGCATTTGGAAGTGTCCACATCGATCCTTCCCTGGCTGTCCGTTGGCTCTGCCACCTACGTTTGTTGAAGCCTACTTGACACTGATTCCACTCCCCCCAAGACCAATGTTTCTCAATCCTTTCTTTCTTCTTTACTCTACTCTCTCTTGTGCCCAGTTATGGAAAACTAGTGGGCTATTTAAAGCTGTTAACAAGTTTTTTCTTCCTTTATTATTATTAATTTTTTGTGGTTAAGGTTAAGGAATATTCTGCAAGCATGGTATTTGGAGTTTTAGATTTACATAAAATACATCTTATAATGTTTTTTGCCGTCCATGTGAAGTTTTTTGGGCATCATTAAATACTTTGTAAATGCTATAGGATCTATTTCTTATAATCACTTCCACTTGAGGTCCTTAAGTTCGAATAAAAACTTGATAGGCATCTTACTCATCTCATCTCTAAAAACAATCGAGACTTTACATAACTCCCAAAATTTTGTTCTTATTGTCTTTCAATTTCTGTCATAGTAGCTTTCCCAAGGTGCCGGATTCCTTTCTCTAGATGTCATTCAAGGGAGTATTAAATTGTGTATTAAAAAAATACATAGACAAGAATGCTTATACATAATCTAATGGTCAACTATAATGAAAAATTATTTTACTTATAAGCCGGTGTGCAGGACACACCCTCATCTGTGCGCACTATTTATAGGTAAAATTCATTTATAATAGATTTAATTTTAAAATTTATCTTACAAATCAAGTCATGTCAAGTCAACTATGTGGAGGATGTGCCCTCTACATCATTTGCAAATAGAGTTTTTCGTAATAAAATGTAACAAATGGTGAAAGAAAATGAATGCTAACCTTTCTGATCAACAGAAAAAATAAAAATAAAAAACAATTCTAATTAATGTTGATGGTAATGACTCAGTAACCACAAGGCTACGCCTATTGAGTGCAAACATAAATACGTACTGTTCATTCATTGTTTCTTGTCCACACAGACACTTAGTGGAGTATCAATGAATTTCTCAGTCAAGTCATAGAGCCATTCAAAATGTTTGAAACTTCACGTTCTGATCATAGACATCTCCATTACATATGAAAAAATCTTCTCCCAACACGTACATTACGAGTGATGAAGAATGAACTGGAGAACCAGCAAGACATATAGACCACATATGGTATCTTGAATTCTGTAACCATAGACCCACACAAAATTCAATGCCAAGATCTTACTTTTTCTACACTACCTTCAAATTTTCAGCTGAAATACCTAAATGGAATATGAATGCTGAATTCCTTTGGGTTCTTAAGTGAATGCTAGTTTGGATATTGCAGGGTCACTTATAAGAAGTGTAGTTTTTGCCCTGCAAAGCATTTGTGTAGCAATGTGGTTCTTGATGGAGGTCGGATCGTTGGCTTTTCAACTTTCTAGGAGGGGAGTGTGAGAGCTGATGACCATTATTCATTCATGTTCTTTTGTTTCGTGAAAAAAGATGAATATATATCTCGGAATTGAAATAAATTTTTTAAAATGTACAAAATTTACAATTCTCTTTTAACAAAAATGCCATTATTTTTATTTTCAAGTTTCAATCTAAAATTAAAAAATAAAAAATTTGAAAAATAAAAAATAAAAAATTGGTTGTTGACCACCTACATATCAAGCCTTGGGACCCCAACAGAATACCTTCCATATATAGGATAGGCAACGCGAGAGTGGCTACAAGCGTTTTGGTGGTCACACCAACCAGGCCAACCCCATGCTCATGGCCACCCCCGTGGGTTTTGATGGCCGTCTTCAGCCGGCCACCAACAAGTTTTTTATAAAAAAAATAAAAGTATTTCTATAAATTTTATATCCATGGTTGTAAAAAAATAAATTCTTTGTTTGAAAATGTTTTACCATAGGTGGTCAAAATCGAGCCACCATGAAGTGGCCTCAGTGGCTCCACCTTTGGGCGAATAAATCCCTTCTCTAACAACTCCTTAATCTGCGCTTTCAACTCTTTTAACTCTTCTATAGGTGCCCTATGAATTGGAGTTGTACCTAGCTTTAGTTCTATAACAAACTCAGTCCCCTATTTGGGGGTAACCCTAGTTAATCATTTGCAAACATTTTTGGAAAATCCTCAATCACTGGTACTCCCTAAACTCTCGTACTCTCATCTTGGTTATCTACAACTAACATCAAATGGGCTTCATTTAAAAATCATCTGCAATATTTAAAAACAATGATTCAATACTTTTAACATAAACGTGAGACTCGTAACCAATCAATTAAAAAGAGGAGCAGTTGGTCACATCTTGATACCATTTGTAATCAGACATTCGAAGGCATATTAAATTGTTTAGATAATCACTAATACGATTAATAATGTTGGAGGGAATTCCTACAAAGTGTTTAACAATAATATAAATCAAAGTATTAACACCATCAAGGATACCCCTTCCTATGACTTATTAAAAAAATAAAAATAAAAATTATATTCAAATCAAATTAATAGTGCCTGAAAACACAAAAAGAAAAAGATTAAAATTCAAGATTTCCTCTATCATTTTATGTTTGAGTTTTTGTTTTTAATAAGTCACGTGGTACATCAAGGGAACAAAGTGAGTGGTATAAATTAGGAGTATAGTAACATTACTCTATATATGAGACTATGACCATCAATTTATTAATTTTTTATTTTTATAGTGGAGGCTAATTATGTCATTTCATTATAAATTGGGTCCTTCATGCATGTTAACTTGTCCTCATTTTACCCCGTTTATTAATGTCTAAATATGACATACATCCAACTCGATTGAGAATGGATGCATGGGTTGAGAATTCGAGAGTTTTTAATATTTAGCTCAAAAAATCTTTACAACCTCCTACTATTCACTCACACTCCACACTTCACATTTTTTTTTTAATTTTATCAAATATTTTTTATATAAATAGTGAATAAAAAATTAGAAATAGTTTAAAAAAAATAAACTCAAAAAAAATTTAAAAAAATATTAAAAAATTGAATAAAATGTGGAGTGTGGAGTGTGAATGAATAGTAGGAGATTGTGTAGTAAAACCCATGATGAGCCCATGCCATCCAGGACCACATCCTACGTATTAGATGCTACTAACCCAGCTAGCACATCATTATAAGAAAACTGCTTATTTGTTGTCAGTTAGTTATTTTCTATCAAAATAAGTCTATTCTTATTACAAATTTAATAGTCATTCTTATTGCAAATAACTCATCATAAATGTTCATTTTTCTTGCTGTTTGAGCACGATGTACGAACGTACGTAGCCATCATATATAGATATATATATATATATGTAATCATAATTAACTATATAGTTCGAATTAATTAATGTGTTTGAGAATGGACCGATCGAGTAATTAAGAATTTGGGATGAGTATTCACAATCTGGTTATCATGATAGATTTTCTAGATCCTCAAAAAACTAAAATCATTCATGAATCTTATACTAGTCATACGTGCCAATGTCAATCGGCGCCATGTACAGAGATTATAAATTTATTGAATTATTCTTAATATACAATGAATAGAGAGCAAATTCTGCAATCCTACTACATACGGCCGGCACAAAATTATATCGGACCCATCCTGATTAAGAAGAAACTAATTATGGTTGAGCGTCTAAATTAGATGATCAAGCTGTGCCACTATTTATGCATGAAGTATGGATGTACGTAGTACTAGTACTTGAGGTACTAGAGCCAGCATCATCCCATTCTTCGTACATTTCAGTACTTTTGACGTATTCGTTCTCATCATACTTTTGTTGAAAGTTAGAAGCCTTCCCCAAAGTTTTAATTGCCTCTAACTCCATTGCCACTTCTTTCATCGTAGGCCGTTTCTCCCCGGTCAAGTTCAAACACCTTTTTACAAGGTTTGCAATTGCAACAATTTCTTCTTTTTCGACTTCCTTCAAAATTTGATTGTCGAGAATATCAAAAAAATGGTTCCCTTCACCTGAGCAAATAAAATATGTGGCTAAACTTTTGATATTTGGTGTACTTGTTGAAGATATGGCTTCTTTGCTTGTTAAGAGCTCAGCAAGGACAACACCGAAACTATAAACATCACTTTTTTCTGTAAAGTGACTTGTCTGGAAATATTCCGGATCCAAGTATCCAATAGTACCTTGAACTTTTGTAGTCAAGTGAGTTTGATCTTGAGTAATGGATCGTGAAGTTCCAAAGTCTGCTACTTTCGCTCTGTACTTATCATCTAAGAGTATGTTTGTGGACTTAATATCCCGATGATAAATAGGAGATGAAGTTTCTGAGTGTAGGTAAGAGAGAGCTCCAGCAACTTCCTTGGCAACTCGTAAGCGCATTTCCCATGTCAGTGAAAGCTCTTCATTTTGGTCACTGAGATATTGCGAAAGAGTTCCATTAGGAATGAACTCATAAACTAGTAGTGGAACTTCTGTCTCCAAACAACAACCAAGCAGCTTAACTATATTCCTGTGATTAATCTGTGAAAGAATGACAACTTCGTTAATGAATTCTTCTAGTTGTCCTTCATCAATTATCTTGGACTTTTTTATTGCAACAATTCTTCCATCCGTCAACATGCCTTTGTAAACAGTTCCTTGTCCTCCTTGGCCCAGTATTCTATTTGCATTAAAATGGTCGGTGGCCTTCTCCAAATCTTTTGAACTAAACAATTTGTTGTTTTCAACATTCCCTTCAGTTGAATACAATTGTTTTTGTAATAGAAGTCCACCATTTCGTTTGAAGAACTTCTCCCTCTGTTTAATCATCTTCTTTTTCTTTACAACTTTGTATGACCACCATCCGCCTATAACCATAACTAATACTCCAAGGCTCGTGCTAATTCCTGCTCAATTAAATGAAATTGGAAAGAAATCACAACTCAAGCAACTCAAATGCCACTAATTACTTTTACTCCTTGCAATAATAAATTAGATAAAGTAGCAGAAAACTTCTTTGTGTTTGAAAGCAAAGTATTTTAGCAGCACTCCAAGAGCTTGCAGATACATTAGAAATCATGCGCTAGCTATTGAAAAAGGAGAGTATATATATAAAAGACCAAACAAAAAGGCCAATTATATTTAGAGCATCATTAATGTTGACAGTCAGTTCATGGCCGCAAATGAATTTTCCTTGGAATATTTCTATAGATCAACTTTGTTAATGATTTCGGGTGATCAGATGAACAAGAAGATATGCTCTTCAAAGTCCAGTAATGGGGATATACTTAATTCGAAGATCAACATCAGATCATGAGCACTTTGGAGACGGGGAATCAAAGAATGGAATCATTCAACAGTGCACGAAGTGTGTGTGTGTATATATATATATATATATACTTTCTGTCATTAAACTAATTAATTAAGTGGTCATGCATGAAAGGAAATCTAATATTTTTAGACGTACTGTCTTGAAACTTATATTAAATCATGGTTTTTTTACAAGGGATAATTAACTGCAAACTAATTCTTTAGCAGAATCCGAATTAATAGCATGTAAAGTCATGAAAATAAGATATCGGGACGTAGTTCGTGAGCAATATATATGCATGCAATTAATTAACCCAAGAAAAAAAAGGCACTATAAATAAATAATTAAGAAGACATACCGATAATAATGGCAAACCTGGTATCCTTAGCTGGGATACAGAGGTAAGAGCCATCAGTATTTACACATGAACGAGTATCACCACAATTGTTGAGCGTTTGGTCTGCGCACTCGTCAATATCTGGCATTACAATGCACAAGAATTGAACACATAATAACATATACGAGGAAGAAGCAAACTCTGGAAAAGATGTTTTCGCGATCTTCCAAATATTCATGCGTATTGGCTCTTTGAACATTTCAACTTCCATGCTACTCGGTTTTCTACTTACATTCTTCTTTAGTGAAACAATATCGTGAGACCCTTAATTTGAAGTACTTTACAGCTAGTATGATCGTTATATATCTAATTTCAAATATCACTAAAGACGAATGAAAAATAGTTGAAAATAGTTTATAAAGCACATTAATCTTGATCCTCGAATCTTGGTAGATTGTATATATAATATTCAACTTTTTGGTCATTTCGAGGGCAAAATATAAAGGAAATTATTTGTGTAAGCTCATGAAGGCGTGAAAATTATCCTTTGAAAAAAATGAAATCCATTTGAAAAATCTATTTTTTTATGGTGGGTTCTACACGATTTTTCAAATATCCTAAACTTAGTATTACTCGAATTAATTACGTACCTTGACATCCTTGATGATCAGGAAGATAGGGATTTCCTTCAAAGCCGGGCATGCAAGAACATTTAAAGGTAGAGTTACCCTGAAAAGTGGGATTATCTCTATCTGTTCCACAAAGTCGACGAGAGGTGGATCGATCATATGCCTTGGCAATCCCCCAATCCAATACCACTGGAACTGACATATTTGGGGTTGGAGTTGTGAAATGACTCAGGAACCACAAATAGTCTACCAAGAATCCATATTTGCATCCTCCAATGGTATTGTTTGAAGTAATTGGTTGCTCTATCTTCGTAGTAAAAGCACCAAAATTTGAAGGGATTGTGGTTTTGCAGCAGTCAGTACGGTTGCCGCATCTGCTTCTACTATCTAATATTAATCCACTTTGGCTACCACAAAGGGACTTGCACCCACCATATGAAACTGAGCCATCTGGGGACAATATTGAGGTAGTGAAGTCGCAACTCATGGGCATCGTAATGAATTTGTTGGTGCGCTCCGAGAAAACGAAAGGGCTTTCTGCTAACTCCGAATGATTGCCTGTGCTCGTGAAATTGTCACACTTTGAAAATATCGGATAGTTGACGCGAACTGTGGCTTTTTCAAGTTGAATGTCCAGCACTTCCAGGTTGAACCTTTTCAAGAATGGTTTGGGAGGGCAGGAGCCCGACGAGGAGGAGGAGGCCGAGGAGTCAGTATTATTATTAATAATACAGACAACTTCAAACCAATGGTCAACGTAGCAGCCAGCTCCGATTCCAAAAGGGTATGGAATAATAACATTATTCCCACAGTCTGCTTGACATGATGAGTTCATAATATTGCTTTTTACATTAACGTCGACATTCGTTGCCCCTGTGAATATTGCAGTAATCATCAAACACAGCAACAAAATGATCATCTGGAACATGATCACCCTTTTCATGATTTCCATCGTTCGACCGATCGGATCTCTCTCTCTCTCTCTCTCTCTCTCTCTCTCTCTCTCTCTCTCTCTCTCTCTCTACATATATATATATATGATGATGAGGTAGGATGATATTGATGATGAATGGGAGCATGCAAGGAGTGTTAATAAGCAGCAAATTAGCCCAAGACCGAGTTTTTATATATGGTGGGATTATCTATCTGTCAATTGCAATATATACAAGATGCAGATATTTTCTATATATGCAAGGAACCTAGCAATTCAGATCGAGAAGAAGTTTCAATGTATGGAATTTTTGTTCTTTTGATTATAAAGTCTAGCGGATGCAGATATTTTCTATATATGCAAGAACCTAGCAATTCAGATCGAGAAGAAGTTTCAATGTATGGAATTTTTGTTCTTTTGATTATAAAGTCTAGCGCAGCCTTTATTGATCTGCAAATATCGTACGTACGTAGTCAAGAGGTTTAAGTACGACTTGGCTAGTTGCTAGCTCGATTGGTGGTCCAGATTCTGACACGCATGCATCTTTTGCAGTCCACTAGATATCGCTATTCATTTTAACTCATGATCCACGGTTATTTTGTTCTACTCATCTTTTGGAAATTGGAAAAAAATTAACGACTTGTAATCTCCAGACTTTTACGCGGGTCATGAATGATGTTCTAGTACTCATGACTACGTACGTACGTAAAAGTCTTCAATAAACAAGCTGCAGTTGATGATCAACTAGTCTTCGTCGAGTCGTTTTAATTCCTTAAATATCTTCGTACTGCTTTGATTATCTAATGTTTGAAAGCTCATTTATTAGCATCTGAGCTTCCAATATTATTCTTTTGACTCATATTGAGCACGAAAGTTTCAACCTGCATCCTAATCTTTTTCAACTTGTCCATCCATTTCCTAATTTTGCCTTTTTTTCCTCTTATATATAAATATATATATATAAATATATATGTATGTATGTATGTATCCTATCAAATAAGTTCTCGTAGGAGACTTGCATCATTGGTACAAAGGTACGCAACTTCATTTATACAAGATGCAGATTTGATCTTTGGACGTTTTAAATTTTAGCATTCGGCCTCCTATTTTAGGTATATTTATTGCAAGCATGTCATCTGAGCATAGTGTTATGGGCTTGTTCACTGCCTGTTTTGATTTCGCAGATTTGGAGTTCCTGTGTGTCTGGGTTCGGAAATATGGACTCCAAAATGGTGAATAATCTAATAAAGGTGCACGGCATACAAATTGGTCGTTCATGACATGTAATGTATTTGGTTTTTGTAGTTCTTCATGACTTGCCAGGAAAAAAATTAGTCAAATTTCAATTGATTATAATTTCATTTGGGATATTAGTTAACTTGGGATATTTGATTGTTTTCAAAAACTGTAATGTCTTAAAGAAGTTCTCTAACATGGGAGTTTCCACAAAAGAAACACCATTTGAAGTTGCATAAGCAAGTGATGTCTTAATTAATTATAATGTTGCCTTCTTCTTCTCATGTGAATTTCAACTTGTAAATTCATTTTCTCGCTCTCTCTCTCTCTCTCTCTAGAAAATCTATTCCTTTGTTTGTTGTTATGAATATTAGAATGACCATTTTTTTCAAGCTTCATGACAAAATGGGTGTCCATGACCCAATGGGTGTTGTGTGAACTAGAACAAAAATTCTACTCGCACCTGGGGTTGGGGAACCTGGTGTAAAAATGAATCGCATCGTTTCGTTGAATTCAGCTAGGTCAAAATGCAGCAAGTTTCGGAAACCCATGGAGATTGATTTCATCCATAGAGAATGAGAGAACCACGAAAATCAGCTACCTCTCATCTTCATTTTTTTATTTTTTTATTTTTTGCATCTTCTTCACATTTGAAACCCATGGAATAGATTCGACTTTCTGGAGCAAGCTTCCCCACAGACAAGAAGGAGATGGGGAATGTTTAATTATTGGTTTGTTTGATGAGGATAGAGTGAGGCGAGGGATTCATGATCAAGGTCACTACCCTGTTCGTTATTCATAATAAAATTTGCCCACCAACTATTTGGAAAAAGTCGAAAACATTGAATATCCTGCTTTGCTGCAGATCAGAAAAAACTAGAAAGATGCAAAAATTGTATGCTGTACTACCTTCCCTTTTTTGGGCCCATGGCTTTCAAATGGGAATCTGCTGAGGGTTGATTTTTTTATACTATACAATCATGGATGATCAGACCCCCCATTTTCTACTGTCATCAACCTTACTAGATTTGAGTATTGGAGTAAAATGTGCTGCAAAAAAAAAAAAAGGCTTAAGTTGTTGTAAAATTGATCCCCAAGTTTTCAGTGGTAAGTAAAAAGTTTTCAGATGGCCAAGGAATGAAGACAAGTTGATACTCGTTGCTCAGATGGCCAAGAATGAAGACAAGTTGTTGCAGGCATGTTTCTTCTGAAATGCAATATCAGGAATATGAAATGGGTAATATGTCCTAAGTATGGTTACACGGTGCTTAAGCCTCAGAGTGACTTGGAGCCGTGTGATGTCACTACAAGAAATTCTAGTTTTCCCCACGATTGATTTTTCTGACAAAAAGCAGTCATTTTGTGGCAAAAGTTCTATTCCCACAAAATTTCGTCGTGGGAAAGTTGTGGCATAAAATTTGCCGGAAAAAGTACTATATCCCATGAAAGGTTTAAGTCGTGGCAAATAAAGCCCTTTTTCCACAACTTTTCTCGAGGCAAATTCTTAGTAGCTTGCGCAATTAGGACGTTCAACATATTCGATGATTGTGGGAAATGTTCAATTCCCACGAGTTATTGTCGTGGGTATTAGTATTTTCCACGAGTATTTCCACTACTCTCTTTGTGGAAATAGCTCCCTTTGGTATTTCCGATAAAATAATTTTGTGGAAAATAAATATTTGCCACAAAGTATTCCGTCGAAAATAGTTATTTAGGAAGAAAGGTTATCGCGGGAAATAATTACTTCTGGCAACAAAAAATATTTGACACAAGTTGTATTTGTAGCAAATGCTAAGAGATTTTAGAAAAAAAAATTGTAAAATAAAAAAATAATATAGCCAAAAATAATCATAACAAATAGTCTAATATAGGCTAAAATAAATATATCCAAACCTATAGTTACAATTCATGACTCCACAAAACCATACAACTTTATCCAAACCACACAACCACAAAACTTTATAAGTTACAATTCATGGCTCCACAAAACCACAACCATACAATCCATTCAAGCTTTATAAGATCAACATACAATACATTCAAAGCACTCATTTGTTTTTACAAGTTTCATCCATACCCAATACATTTAAGGAGAAATGAACTAAAACTATAGTTTAATCAATGCACACAACTAAAGGTAGTGAAAGAAGGGGAATAACCCCACAAATAATAAGAAGGCACCAAAATAAAACCACATCAGTCAACACTTAAAAAGAAAAATTCAAAAACCTTAAAGGCTAACACATCAGTCAACACAAGCTTTCCAACACAAAAGAATTGGGTTGACAGTAAAACTAGAAAGGAACTCTCAAGACAGCAGAGGATGTAGCCAGCCAGATTTAATACAAGATATTACAACAAATAAAGTTCCACAAAATGGAATTTTAATTAGAGTTAATTATGACCTTCACAGCTTTTACCATCATTTGCAGAGCAGAAAGAGTCGCAGCATCCCCCGTAATATGTAAACAGTATTTATTTATTCTCCAAGAAAGAGCAAAGTGTTATAAGACGGAATAATTCCATCCAATTAGAAAATTTTAGTTTTTTCATTAAGATGAAAAAGTATATACCGTCAGTCTTTTCTCAGCATATAGCAAGCTCTAATGCAAAGAAAGGATCCTTACATTGGGATGATTCCTCAAGAGCTGTATGGAACATTAATATAGAGGAAATCAGTTCCATAGAAATTGTTTATCCAATAAAAACATTTCGACTTCTTTCTCACTAAGCTGAATTCTGGCTATACCAAGCAGAAGGGTTTTCTACCACAATTTCATAAAGGGGCCACAACCCTGACCATCAAACAGAAATAAATTCATACGTACCAGTTCTACAGTTTGACCATTCACTTTGGAACGTATCTGGAATACATCAATAGAAGTAGAGGACAACAACTCTAAGTCATACCATAAGCACTTGATTGTCAATAAAAGATAAAGTTGATTGCCAATATTGGGAATGAGTTTAGCCTACACGTGAGAGAGAGTACTGTTAAGACAAATATAAACCATTTAATCTATATCTTTTTATTAACTTAAAATTTTTATTAACTTAAAGGACGTATACTACTACTTTCTATATCTTAAATCTATATCTTTCTATACCTACTACTTTCTAATACCAAAAGGACGTACACTATTTTCATTACATTACAAAATGATATAGATCTAACCATTTCACAAGCTGTCCTGCACAGTTATACTATGATAAATTTCACAAGCTGTCCTACACAGTTATACTATCATCATAAGGAAACGACTTAAGTTCTAGATGTTAATTACCACTCATATCATATCACATATGAAATCAAGATTAAAATTTGCTTGTTACAATCAATAGTTAAAAGAGATTTAGAATCTAGGCCATAAACTTATCAAGTAGCAGTTAATAACTCCATATCCAAGTCACCAAATCCCAACTCTAGAAAAATCCAAACATCTAGAATAGGAGCAAACGGAAAATGAATGTACTAGTAAATACCTGACAAAATGGGTGGTGGAGGGCGTGACACACGTATGAGAGGGAGAAAGAGGTATACACAGATCTGAGAGGAGAGGGCACTAGGGCTGGCCATGGGGGAGCAGGGGGTGCCGGTAGATGGCCGGTAGCCTCGAGGAGGTGGTGCAGCAGCCTCTGGCGGCATATCTGGGCCGTGCGATTGCATAGAACACGTGTAGGGAGGGGGCTCGATTCGGTGAGGAAGAGAGGGAGGGAGGCGTGCGGGAAGGCATATTGGAGGTGGGGGTGGTCCGGTGAGGTGGTGGTGGTGGTTTACGACGATGGGAGGCTGCGGCAGCGCTGGGCTGAAGAGGAGAGCAGATCGGATGAGGGAGTGGCTGTTTCGGGATGGAGGGAGGAGGCCGGCGATGTGGGACTAGGGGAGGTTGGCGCCGGCGAGGGGAGGCTAACGCCGGTGACTGCATGGCTGCACTGCTGCGGCGCTGCTGAGGCTGAAAGAGAAGAGAGGAAACAGGAGAGGGGGCTGTTGGCTGAAAGAGAGGGAGGGAGGGGAGAGAGAGAGAGAGAGAGAGAGAGAGAGAGAGAGAGAGAGAGAGAGAAATGAGAAATGAGAGGGAAAAGAGAAAAGGGGTTTATAAGCAAGATTTTAAAGTTTTTTGTGGCTAGTACTAATCGCAATAACAAAAGACAATATCGCCGCTAAAACCTAATAACCCATAAGTTTATTTGCGACGACAAAATATCGCCCCCAAAAAGTCGAAAACTTCGTCGCAACAAGTTTATAAGCCACGAACCCATAGAATTTCTGGCCAAACTATTTGCGGCGATAAAAATTCACCGCAATGAGTCATTTTTCGCCGCAAAAACATCTTTTCCCCATAAAGTTTCACTTGCCAAAAAAATTTCGTGGGAATAGGCTTGTTTTATTTCCCACGAATGGTTTTCGTGCCATTCGGTACTTATTTTCCACGATCATGCGTCTTGGAAAAAGAATTCATGGCAAAAGGCCATAATTCTTGTAGTGAATGAGTTTGCCGCTAGGTGAGTTTCTGAAATCAATTTGTCTTTTTTAATATCGGCTGACTTGGCATTAACCACGTCAGCCAATTCCTCCAAAGGTACCCCATGGCACGTACCTGTAGCAATTCTGGAATTAGAAATATGGTGGGGAAAAGCAATTTTCCTATCATTTATTATCATGATGAGTAAAAGTTAGTGCGATTGCTTATATTCTCACCTATTTATCTAACTTCGGTACATTTTTCTAAAATCCTAGTATCTAATGTTTCTCATATCTAATTCTACATCAATAATTGAAATCTAGTACAACATGACAAAGAGCATAAATAAACATGTTGCAGCAAGTAAAGTGTCAACCTATATTTAAACTAGAAACAAATGTCATCCTCTATCGGGCTCTCTGGGCATAGAGGTGACCCCTTCTTGTCTTAGTACATGCTTCATTTTGACAGATTCATCTATATGAGATATTTTCTAGTGTAAACTGATCGTGGACATTAGATAACAATACAACCTATTATCTAAATTAGTTGGGTTAGGGCTTGAAAGTTTGACATGCTTAGCTTAATGGGTCAGGTTCGGGTTAACCTATGTAGTCGAATGTTTATGACTTGACACGACACAAACATGATCTAAAAACACAAATTGCCACCCCTAATCACAAGAGATTACTTACAGTCTTGTATGCTTTTAAGCATCATCATAGCCAATTAATTAATTAATTATATATTCTTGATTGGCCTCTTGTTTTACTAGTTGTTCACAATTTTTATGTATATTATCACATGTCTGTTAGGGATGATAATGTGAGAATAGTAAAGAAGAATAGAAAAAAACAATAACACAACACAAAATTTACATGGTTCAAAAAATTTGCTTACATCTACGAAGCTGCAAGATATTTTTATTTAGTGGAATGTAGAAGTACACAATGAAATTCACTTGTTTCTCACTCCTCACACACTCTCTCTTTCTATCGCTCAAGCTCATCTTCTCTCTTCCAAAACGTCATTCTGTATTCTATTCTCTCTTGAAATCACATTTCATCATTTTGGTATTTATATGTGGCAAGCGGCGCAGTAAAAAAAACCTAACAAAGTTTACTTTTTCATATGTTCGCTCGAGCATGACTCAAATGAACTTTCTGTCTAGCATTCGCTCGAACGAATTGTCAAGCGAGACTCAAGTGAACTCTCTGGTTAAGCTTTGCTCGAGCCAACTGTCTAGCAAGTGTTGAGTGAAATCACTGTCTGATTTTCGCTTGAGCCAAGTGTCGAGCAACATTCGAGACTTGAGTTTCGCTTGAGCAGTGTCTTGAGCACATGGCCAAAAATTTGGCCACAAATGGTAATGTTTTACTATTCCCATTTTTTGCTTCAGGCAATTTGCAAAGTTGCCCAAAGAACCAACCTTTTGTGGCAAAATTACATCTTGGCAAATAATATCCCTACAAATGAAGTTTTTTTTATTCTTGACTCTTTTATGGCGACTAAGATTTAGTCGCAAAAAGGCATTTTTTAACTGTAGCAGCATTTTGTTGCGGCGAGAGAGGAAGTCGTTACGAATAAGCGTTTTTATGCCAACAGTATTAGCTTTCGTGGTAATATAAAGTCTATCGCTTTTATGGCAATCCTCCATCCTCCATTGAACTAAGTTATTCCCCTCTCTTTTCTCTCTTTTTGTCCGTTAGGGCACTCTCGGTTTGATTTTGCACCAATAAGTATGCTTTAGATATGTTATAGCTTAAGGGACTTATGGCACTATGTACAAGGGTACGTGTGATAGCCAAGATGTTGCAGGTAATCTATGTCAATTTCTTTTATCCCGATTTGGGATTTTGCTTTTGCTTGGTTGCAGAGGAGACGTGGATAAGAATAGGGTGTTTGAGACTTTTAGTTTGTTAAGATTTTTGTGAAGTTCCAAGGCTTTTTTCATACTTCTTGACCAATGAGAAAGATTGTCTTTTTTTTGGGCCTGAACAGCTTGCTATCATGATTGCCTATTGTTATATTATGTGATTTCTAGCTTTTGATGCACGAGTAGCAGAAAAATTGGAGAATTTGCAAGACACTCCACTTCGCGTAACCCTTGCCATAAAGTTATTGTGGATATTACATCATTCACGGAATGAATTAAAATGCTAGTCAAATTCAAATTATAAGGGCTCTCATGTATGTATGTGACTAGCATTTAAAATTTATTGATATTTTTTTTTTTGCAACTAGCTATGTGCTCATATTTAAAATCCTATGCACTGGACCCACTCTCAAGTTTGAGTCCAGTGCATAGGATTCGTGGTTGCACTGGAATCTACAATATGGGTGTTACACATCATAGAGCAAAGGTATTTGACCATATAAATACATTGCAGTCAACCATGCATCTCTCTAATTTGCATACTCACCCATTCAACTAGTTACCTATTAAATTTGTAAAGTGTCATATTGTTTCTATATATATTTTTTTGTCTATATGCTTTTGTTTCCTCTACTTAAGCTAAGTTGTTCCGATTTCTGTATTATTGCTCTCTAGACCCTTAGCTCTTATATCATATACTTTGTTGAGTATAAGAGCAATAGGATTTCAAATATTATAAAACACTTGCAAGTGGTGCATGAAAGCATCTCTCTTATATCATGTACTTATAGTATGCTCCATTCTTGTTCTCTCTAAGTGATGAATGAGGCCCTTGCTCTATTATCTTCCCATGTCTAGAGCTTGTTGCACCACATGCTCTAACTCCACTTCTAGAGCATGAGTATTGGCTTCATCTAATAACAAGATTTTTAGGTTCTTGAGAGTGGCTTGGGCTGTTGCACTCCACATTCATCCACTTTGGTAGAGAAGCCTTCAGTAAGAGAACTAACAAAGCTGTGAGCATTAGCAAGCTTTGTTCTATTTTGACTTTGATGTCAAATTTTTAAAACCGCCCCTGCATTGGTGGGGGGTGGTGGTTTCCCCTAGAACCCGCCCCTACAAACGGGGGTAGAGTACTGGGGTGCAGGGGTGGACCCCCAATCCATCCCCCCCCCCCTCCCCCTCCCCTAGGCCGCATAAATGGGTCATTGGCCCAAAGCACGTTTCTAGGTTCCAAATAGTCCAGAAACACATGTATTGAGCCAAAACTGGCCCAAAACCTGTTCTGGGCCATTTTGGGCCCAAACATTAACTAAAAAATACAAAATTAAAAATAACAAGAAATAATTTACAATAATAGAAATTATATACTACTAAGTTGCAACTATTAAGTATTAACTAATAATCATAACTAAGCTATTACAATAATACAAATTAAGATAAAACTATTACAAAATTACAAATTCATCTAAAAATATTACAAATTGTACTATTGTAGCAACATTACAATTAACTAATTAAGTGAATTAATAGAAGAATAACATTTCATCAAAATTTGGGGTGACCATGGTGGTAGAAAAGTCAATAAGCTATGCAAACTACTGTGAGATTGTGAGATCATAAAATCTGAAACATTAATAATTTAAAAGAAAAAAAATTAGAATTATAAACAAGAAATAAAAATAAAAACATATGTTAGAATTGTAAAAATTACAAATATTAAAAGTACTAACGAATATGAGATTGGGTCATTGGGATCAAAATGAGAATAGATCATTGGGTCCTTGGGATTAGGATTTGGCATATGACACTGAGATTATAAAAGCTGAAAAAAATACAAGTAAAATAATTAGATATCAAAAATTATATAAATACAAAAAATAATTAAGGAAAAAATTGTACAAACCAATGACAAATGGCAATGGTGGATCCAATACACACGAAGTCATACAACAGCGAAGGTAATCTCGTCGTCTCATGTATCGCTATAATAATTAAATTTGAAATTAATACCGATTAAATAAATATAAATAAATTAAAATAATAAAATGAAATCACGATTACCATATCCAGGCTGATCACCACCCTCGTCCTCGTCGGCCTCTTCAAAATCAAGAACATCCGGAACATGAATCTGGGTCCCCTTGATCCAATTCTACGTATAAATCAATGTCTCCACAGTGGTAGCAGCCAATGAACTCTGGAATGAATCTAAAATGCGTCCTCCAGTGCTAAAGGCCGACTCTGATTCTATGGTGCTAATAGGGATGGTCAAAATACTGCATGCTATCTCTCCACGTACGGTATACTTTACGGCATTGGTCTTCCACCAAGCTAATATATCAAAGTCTTGTGCAAATGGTTGAAGATTCGCTTCCAGCTGGTTTGGATAGTGAAAGTGTTTGAGAATGTTTGTGAATAGTAGTAAAAAACAGGTGAAAAGTAATAATAACATAGAAAATAATAGTGAGAGTGTTTGAGAGTACCTCAGAGTACTTCGACATCCAAACTAGTCTACCTACGACTAAGCCTCTGTAGAATGATGGACTATGGGGTTGTGCTCCAACCTCTCACCTAATTCAACCTACGTCTTTTCCCAACCCCGACTTCTAGAGAAGGTAGGGGTAGGTGTAGATGTTGCAATATTACCAACCCTAAACACGGTAAATTCATCAAATAATCTAGCAAGTATTTCCCTAACTCTTGTTGCAATAAGCTTCGCCCATGCATTCCTATGCGCAATTCCCAATCTTTATACCATGCCATCAATCTTAAACTGGGGATCAAGAGCAACAACCACATATAACAAAATCTTAGGTTTACTAAAATCTCTCCAATACTTGTCATACTTCACCCTCATCATCAATGTCATCTCTCTCATCCTAATATGGTCACTCGCGCATTTGTCATCTAATTCTTCTTTTACCCTACATATTTGCCGACAGAAATGAGGGGATGTAGGGTACAAATAGATAGCCTCGTTGTCACCACATAGAAAAGTTTAAAAAAATCTACAAAAGTAGCAACAACCTCTCAATCATCAATAGTAGGCTTCCACAATCCCCTTGCTTATCAAAATAGGTCTTAATGCAACATCGTTAGGTGATCCATTAGCAATTGTAACTATTAAAACTCATGCCAACCCTCACTCCTTTATTGCAGCCTCCAAGATCTACCCAACCGTCTCACCCTTGTAATCATAAATTTGACAAAACTTTAAAAAAAATTGTGTAATATCCAATCATAATCAACAAAATACACAGTCAAAGACATATAATTAAAATTTTGGACAGATGTCCATGTATCGATAGTGAGGCAAACTATTTGACTCACCAATTGGCCCCTCAACAACTCTTTTTTTGACATATAATAATTTGTATATCCTTTGTCACAGTGTGACAAGAAGAAAGATTAAACCTAGGTTCTAAGTACTTAGAATATGTTTGGAACCCTTTCCCCCCCCCCCCCTCACACAAACTGAAAATGTAGCTCGTCCATGATGACTATTCGAGCTAGGTGTCTCCTACACTCTCCGAAGTCATACTTAGTATACCCTTTAACGTTGCACCCCCACTACTCCCGTTCGCCATTTTTTTAAGTCTAATTCCTTATCTACATTAACTTTTCTCTTGTAAAGATTTTAATATTGGACTCTTTTTGCATTGTTCCTCTCTAAGTGTACCTTTAATTTGGATGTATCATGTCTCCTATAGTGATATCTATACACTGTATCACAATAGTTACATCTAACTTGGGGGTTATTGGAGTTACCACCCTCTAATTTGGTAAACTGAGTCTAAACTATTGAAACAGGTTTCTTACTTTGTGGGAGTAAGGGGCAGGGCAAGGGTCCTTAGGGGTAGGGGTAGCGTCCGTAAATCTAGTAAGGTTAGGTGTTGGGGTAGGGTTAGGAGAGCTAGTACTAAAATCTGACAGACTAGCCATTCCCCCAAAACTAACAAAAATTTGAAATGAAGCAAACATCACAGTAACAATTAAAACCATACAACGATTACCCAGAACAAATCAGAGTTCCGATATTAAAACCCCTAATTTAATTTAGGGAATCCAAAACCCTAAATTAACTTAGGGGTTTCATAATTCAAGATTTTGGATTGAAACTCTAAGCCAATTTAGGATTCCAATCTGAAACCTTAAAGAATTTCAAATTCACAATTAAAAAATTACAAACATCAAAACACATGCACAATTCAATCTTCCACGGCACACAATACACAATCCCATCCTCCATAACTCAACAAAAAAAAAAAAAAACATAATCGGCTTACATGTGAATTAGGAACCTACCTTCGATGACGAACTAGGTGTGCGATGGACGAAACCCCTAGTCATCATTTATATGGGTTGTTTAAAAAAAAAAAAAACCATTCATCATTTATATGTGTATGTGTATGTGTGCAAGGGCGCGGTGCGAAGGCCTGGGGGCAACAGATGCGGATGGGGCCACCTGCCTCCCGCATTTGGATATTAAGATGAGATGATGGTTTTGTGTATCCAAATCGAGCAGCCCGGTTTGGAAACAGAAACACTCTCAACCCATCTCATTTCATCTCATCTCATCATTACAACTTTCTTAAACTCTTACACAAAATATAATAAATAATTTAATTTTTTCAAATCTCAAAATAATAATAATATTAAAAAATAATATTTTATTCAATTTATCTAAAATTATCTCATCTCATCTCACTATCCAAATGAGCTCTAACTTGATTAGGAGATCATCCTATATTTATTTACTTCCTTATTTCATTTTGTCATCTTTCCCAGTAAATAGGCACTCTTAATGGACATATTATTCATTCAGAAAATATAGAAGTCTTTTTTATTAAATTATATTTTACTTATTTTATTCATTTATTACAAATATAGTAATTAGAAACTTTGCAGAAAATAGCAAAGAAATGAAGCGATGCTCAACAAGTCAAAACTATGAGAAGTTCCAGCAAGGGTGGAGCTGTAGCAACACATTTAGCGATAAAACAAAACAATATTTTGAGGTGTAAACATTAAAGATATCTTTTGGGGATGTGTTTCACTGCTGCTCACTATCGACTTCCTGTAACCAAAGAGAAATAGGACTTGGGGGTAAAGGGGACCCTCTGATGCCTAAGTCAATAACGATATGTTTAATCTCAAATCCAAAGATGTTTCAGAGCTTCGTTAGCGTACCTGACCTCTTTAAATAGAGATTTTGCCTTCGTCAAGTCCTTTGGGTTAATTGCCTCATTTGTTATTTAAAACTTGAATCCATATTCCTCAGAGTTGTCTATCTGTTTTTAATGGAAAAACATCTTAACAATGCTGCGATAATTGGCGGGCATTTTCTTTATTGATTCAACCTGAACCCTGCTGGGTCAAGGGGTGTTTAGGCCTCAAGTGTCTTTCTGGGCCTTGGAGGTCCAAGCCTAGGGAGACACCTCACATGTCTCTATGGGTATTACAGCCCTTCCAGTTAGCCTGCGAAGTCTCATTGAATATTGTGCAATGGGACTTTTACGTTAGGTGTCTTAAGGTTCCATCGGTTGAATTACTTTGTTCCCTTCTTATTATCCTGCGAATTACTATGTCATATGATGAGGTTTTTAAATCCACGAGGCGTTTGGCCTTATGATTATTGTTGTCCTTAAGGATCTAGGCCTTGTGATTTGGGCTCCATGCCCCTTTCGGCTACGCCGCGAGTCCTTGCCACACGCAGAGGGTCTCTAGGGCAACATTTGGGATTCTACATCGTGATTCCCCCACAATGCCTATCAGAAATCAATACGTCTTCCCTCTTATCAACTACTGTCAATATTTCTTGCGAGGCATTGCTCACTTTTCTTTTCTTCTTGTCTTTTTGCACAAGTTTCTTGGTTTGTTTCCTGGCTTCCCTAGCTTCTGTTCTTCCGTGCTTTCTAGTTTTCTTCTTCCTCTCCTTCCATCACATTTTCCTGCATTCATGTTTCCATGGCTTCCAACAAAACCCAAGTTGCAGGCTCTTTTTTTTTCCTCCCTCTCTCGTTGCGAACTAGATCGTGTGAGAGATCATTTCAATATCCCTGACTCAGTGGGGTTGTCTTTGCCTAGCCAGCAGAAATGAGTGGTGGATATTAGAGGTATGGTTGTTTCTGTCACCCTCTACTTGGCTATGTTTTCAATGGGGCTCCACCTACCCTTCATGCTGCCCGTTCATGACGTCTAAGATGTCGTTGGTCTTGCTCCAGCCCAACTGGTGCCTAATGCATGGCGTATTTTGATGGCATGTTGTGTTTTGTGGTGGCGAGTTCTGGAACCCACCGGTGATGATTATTCCAATCTCACTACTAAGGAATTCCTTTCTCTTCATGGGTTTAGGCATTTAGATAGGAATCTATGTAGTTTTAGATCCCATAGCAAATTGGTTCAATAAGTTTTTCTTTGTTTCGGCAAGGGGTGAGAATTTCGACGAACGAGGTTTTACAGTGAGAGTTCCCCATTCGAGTGGATTGGTCGCCCATTCTCGATGAACATGACCTTGAGGTCCTACTATCTCCCCGAGAAAAAGCTCTCATTTGCTTGGTTCAATCTTGGGCAATGGCAAACCTTAACTCTACTTGGTCTGACGCCCACCAATATTGATAGATTCTTGATGGTTCCTAGCTAGGCCCATGTGCTTAGCTGTGAGATCCTTGGTGACCCTTTGCCAGCGGGAAATTTGAAAAAAGTGCCACCTCCAAAGGCGGGAGTAAAGAAAAGGAAAGCTCGCCTCATGTTGAAGCTGACGAACGCGTCCAATTCCTCCAAGGGTGCTCCACTCCCCCTGGCACCGCCAAACACAAGAGAGGGGTCGAGAAATCCTCCATTAACTAGGTCTAATTCAATAGATGCTATTGTGGCCCAAACGGATGTTGAGTTGGACTTTATTCTTGAAGCCGAGGAGGCTTTGAAGTCAGAGACTCCTACTGGGCAAGCAACTACTCCCAATGATGCCCTCCCTAGGAGGGGGAAGGTTTTATATCTATTATGGATCCAGATTGCCTCAACGCACCTCCTGTTGTCGACCTTCCTTCCTTCCTTCTTAGCTAAAGATGTGGAATTGTTTCAGTTAGGGGATGCTAGCGAGCTATCGTCTGCTGCCTAGACGGCTTTGGGTTAGGACACTCCTAAGCTACCTTTTGTCTTCCCGAATTTATCTATTGCTAGTGGGAGCAAGGTGTCGATTGCTTCCCCCCCTTTAAGCAATTCCCCGATGAGGGTGAGGAATCTTCTCCCACTTTTCCCATTGGCGATTGTCAGGCCAAGGCTTCATTGCGAGAGGATGCTACCATTCCCTCCCTCTTCAACACTTCACCGAGAGGGGATCGGGAAACTCCTCCAACGTTTTCCGTTGGCAATTGTCAAATAGGACATTCCAACGGGACTCCGTTCTAGGAAAGTGTTGCCATTCCCCCAGCCGACCAAACAACTGGGACTTCAGCTTAAGCAAACACCAACCCATCGCCTCCTCCTGCTCGGGAGCCGTTGACTTCAGAAGGCGTGGCTGGGGTTTCCTTCCAGATTCCTGCTGCTCGGGGCAGTGCTTTTTCTCCTCGACTATAGGACTCCTCTCATGCCTTCAGATCACGCAGTGATGAAGCATTTCGTTCCACCGTTCTCAACTTACGCTACATTCTTTCACCAGTGAGTTTTATTTTATTTGTTTTGACTTTGCCTAGATTGTTGTCATTTTTGTTGGACCATGATTTTCCTTGTCCTGATTGATCTTTTGCAGGGAGTTGATAAGTTGGCTAAGATGCTTGTGGAAGATCGTATGGAGCTCAAAGAGAAAAACGACTCTATGTGTTCATTCATCGGCAAGGCCCACGAGGTTGTTGTTTCTATTTGGGAGGAGAATGAGAAACTAGCTGCAGAGCTTTCTCGGGTTGAAGCTTCTTATCGAGAATAAGTTGCCTCCTTCCAATCCCATCTGGCGAGCGCATCAAACGAAAACGTGCTATATAAGGCTAGTGCCGTCGAGATGGAGGCTGAACAAAATAACCTTACTATCCACCTGAGCGAGATGGAGAAAGAAGTGGAAGACCGGTGGAAGGTGAAAACTGACTCCCTAGCCCACCTAGCTGCTTCTGAGGAAGAACGAAGAGAAACCAACCTCCGGTTGAGTGTTGCTCAGGGCGAGAAAGTGAAAGCAAAGCAAGACTTGGCAACAACCAAGAATGCCCTTAGAGAACATGACTGCAGTCTCTTGACACTAAATTAGAGCTGGGAGAGCAACAAGAAAGCCATGCTTGCTTCTGATAAGAAAGTCTCCGAGCTGAATTGGGAACTGGGCCATTTGCAGGAGCAAATTGATCGCCTTATCCCTCAGATCAACTCTGCCCACACAATTCGGGATCATGATTTTGGGCTTGATTTCAAACTTGGCATCAAACAATTGCGGGTGCTTTACTTGCACATCCTAAGACCGACCTCCGCACATTGAAGTGGAGAGATATATGTGCCAGTTATGCCGCCTATCATTACTTTGATTCTATTAGGCGAGATGTGATGCCGAACACCTTTCCTCCTCCTTTGCCTGCTCCTTGACGTCCTATTTCTAGCATTTTGGTTATGTTTACATTTCAGGCAGAATGCCCTTTAGTGATTGTATATTTTGGAACTCTTTTCAGTATTATCAAGCAATATGAATGTTTTATAGTTAAAGACTTTATCCCTTCATTTTAGTAGTTGCGTATTTATGGAACTGTGTATAAATGGATTGCTAACATAACCTATCTAAGATTCAATTACCTAACGGGAGTGTTCCTCGACCGTGTCGCCTCGACGAGAAGGTGTAGCGGGAGGATTCTCGACCGCGTAACCTTGGCGAGTGGAGTAAGGCGGGAGAGTTGCTCAACTGCTTGATTTTGGCGATTGGCGTAACGGGAGTGTTCCTCGACCATGTAGCCTCGGTGAGAAGGTGTATTGGGAGGGTTCTCGACCGTGTAACCTTGGCGAGTGGAGTAAGGCAAGAGAGTTGCTCGACAACTTGATTTTGGCAATTGTCATAACGGGAGTGTTCCTCGACCGTGTAGCCTAGGCAACAAGGTGTAGCGAGAGGGTTATCAACTGCTTAACCTTGGTGAGTGGAGTAAGGTGGGAGAGTTGGCGAGTGGCGTAATGGGAGGGTTCCTTGACCGTGTAGCCTTGGTGAGAAGGTATAGCAGTAGAGTTCTTGACCATGTAACCTTGGTGAGTGGAGTATGGCGGGAGAATTGCTCGATCGCTTAACATTGGTGAAATATAGAAAATAATGAAAGCAATAACATAATATGAATAACTGAGTTTACCAAAAATTAAATCCTTCGGCAAAAATAACGGTTAAACAAAATGTCTTAAGCATAAAAATGAAACTTTAAACATAAAACTTCCTTAGATGTTTAGTGTTCCATGGATGTGGCAATTCATGCCCTACCGTATCTTTTAGACGATAGGTTCTCTGGCGACTGGTTCCTGTAACCAAGTACGGTCCTTTCCATCTTGGTCCCAATTTTCCTTCTTTTGCAGTGGTTAGCCCAGTCTCCTTTAGCACCAAATCACCCACTTTGAAGGACCTTGGTCATACTCTCTTGTTGAAATACTGCTCCATCTTCTTCTTGTAGATGGCCATCCTTATCTCAGCACTTCCCCTTCTTTCTTCTAGTAGGTCCAAATGCTTTTCCAGATTCTTTTCATTCTCATTGACATCGAAGTGGAGCTTCCTATGGCTTGGTACCACTTCTAGAGGCATCATGGCCTCAGTTCCATATGCTAAGGCGAAAGGAGTTTCACCTGTTGATGTCTTGGATGTTGTCCTGTATGCCTATAAGATCTCAGGGAGTTCATATGCCCACGTCCTTTTCTTTTCGCCTACTTTCTTCTTTAGTATCCCTACTATGGTTTTGTTGGTTGCCTCGACCAGTCTGTTCGTCTGTGGGTGTACGAGAGATGAATATTTGACTTTGATCCCAAGCTCTGCACACCACCTACGATAATGCTTTGAATCGAACTGCTTGCCATCATCGAAACGATACTTTGTGGAATCCCGAATTTGCATATGATTGTCTTCCATATGAATTTTGTCACATTTTGAGCAGTTACTGTCACCATTGCCTTAGCTCTTGCCCACTTTGTGAAATAGTCGACGGCGACAATGATGAATTTTGTTCCTCCCTTACCCGGAGGCATAGGGCCAACCAAGCCTATCCCCCATTGGGCAAACGGCCATGGAGCCATCATTTACTTTAATTCTTCTGGTGGCATGTTCAAGACTGGTGTGTACAGTTGGCACTGGGCACACATTTTCATGAACTCCTTTGAATCCCACAGGGCATTGGGCCAATAGTAGCCTGCCGTCATAACTTTTGCCGCCAATGACCTTCCTCCTGAATGGTTCTCACAAAAACCTCCGTGTACCTCCATCATCACATACTCGGCGTCCTCCCTTGAAATGCATCTTAGTAACGGGCTAGAGAAACCCTACTTGTATAACATTCCATCTATCAAGGTGAACTAAGCTGCCATGTTTCTTACCTTCCTCGCCTTGTCCCTATAAGCGGGTAACTTGCCTTCTTTCAAATACTTGATAATGTTGTCTACCCATCCTGGCAAACTTCCATCAATTCCACAAACTTCATCCCCTATTGCCATAGTATCTACTGTCTTGAGGACTACCTCCCATGGCAACATCTGCTCCTACCCTGCCAATTCTGCCATTGTCAATCGATCTACCTTCCAATTGTCCCCTTTGGGAATCCGTTCGATTCAAAAATACTGGAATCGACGGGACTTTTCTTGGACATGATGGAGGTACCTCACCAGCTTTGGTCCATTTGCTGAGTATTCTCCCGTGATTTGGCCGACCACCACTTGGGGGTCTGCCTTGACTACTATCAAACTCCCTTCTGATGTTTCAGCTACGGCCAACCCCATAAGCACCGCCTCGTACTTCGCTTCGTTGTTTGTCACCTTGAAGTTTAATTGGATAGTGTGAAATGACTCTGTGTTGTCTCTTTTTACCATGGGGATGCCCACACCTCCTCCTGCTCGGCAACATGAGCCATCGACATGCACGAGCCACGGTTCCTTCTCGGGCGTCTTCAGTGTCTCCTTGAGGAAGTTTGTTAACTCCGCAACAAAATCGGCCAAGATTTGCCTTTGACAGAGGTTTTGGGAACATAACTGATTCATATTTTCTCAACTCCATGGACCATTTCACCAGTTGCCTCGAAGTGTCAGGTCTTTGCAGCACCTTTTGCAAAGGTGTGGAAGTGATGACCCTTATAGGGTAGGCCTGGAAATAAGGGCGCAATCACCGTGCTGACGTCATCAGGGCAAAGGCGATCAATTCTATCTTTGGGTACCTCTTCTCTATTCCTCTCAAAGCTCTACCGACATAACACATGGGCCCCTGGTCCTTCCCCTTATCTCTAACTAAAGCCGCGGACACCGCCTCTAGGGTGGCAGCCAGATACAGTGACAATGGCTCCCCCTACTTAGTTTGACTAAGTAGTGGTGGATGGATAAGGTATTCCTTCAACTGTGCAAACACTTCCTCACATCGTGTATCTCATTCTTGCGCCTTCTTTAGCACTTGGAAAAAAGGGATGCACCTATTTTTTTAGCAGGACACGAACCTACTGAGAGCCGCTATTCTACCTACCAGTTTTTAGACCTCGTTAAGAGTTGTGGGCGACTTCATCTTGATGGTCGCCCTGAGTTTCTAGGGATTTGTCTCAATGCCCTTCTCAAATACCATGAAGCCTAAGAACTTGCCCGACTGAACCCCGAACACACACTAGTACGCCGAAAGCTTCCCTCCAATCTTCCACATGCTGCCCAAACTCCATGCTCTTTACTAGGAGATTGTCCACATTCACTTCCATGTTCTGGCCTATCTGATCCTTGAACATTTTATGTACCAGCCTTTGGTAAGTTGCTCCCGCGTTCTTCAATCCGAGTAGCATAACCGTGTAACAGTACAAGCCTCGGTCGGTTATGAAGGCCGTTTTATCCTAGTCAGAAAGGCTCATTTTGATTTGGTTGTACCCGAAGTAGGTGTCCATAAAGCACAACACCTTGTGACAAACTGTGGCGTAGACTATCATATCTATCCTGAGGAGAGGGAAGCTATGTTTTGGGCATGCTTTGTTGAGGTCTGTGAAGTCGATGCACATTTGCCACTTGCCATTGGATTTCTTCACTAAGACAACATTTGACAACCACTCTGGGTATTGAGCTTCCCTGATAAATCATGCTACCAATAATCGATCCACTTCCTCTGCCATTACTTTGTACTTCTTTGTACTAAAATTCCTCTACTTCTGCTTTACAGGTCTTATGTCTGGATTAACGTTCAGCCGATGCTCCATTACCTCCTTGCTGATTCCTAGCATATTTTGATGATTTCATGCAAAGATGTCTTTGTGCTCCAAGAGGAGCCGTATTAGGCGAGCCCTTTCCTCCTTTGCTATCATAGTCCTGATCCTCACATGGTTGCCCCGCTGGGTTGGATCGAAAGGCACGAGTTCCAACAGTTCGTCGACTTCTCCTTGCCTCAACATTTCATTGTCCCTCGTTTCTACTTCTGTTATGAAAACTCTAGGTGGAGGTGGCGGGTAGACTCCATCACCATTTTCTTGCAACTCTACCATTTTTACGTCTCACTCTCCTCTTTTTAACTCCTGCACATAACACTCTCGAGCGAGCACTTGTTCACTTCGTACCTCGCCAATTCCTGACGGTGTTGGAAACTTCATTTTTAGATGGTAAGTTGACGTGATTGCTTTCAAGGCATTCAAAGTTGGCCGGCCTATAATGGCATTATATGATGATTGCATTCTGACCATCAAGAACTTAGTCATATTGGTGGCGATGTAAGGATCAGTTCCTACTGACACGGGTAGTGTGATAGGGCTGCATCTCCCATAAATCACATTTAATCCCATCTTCGTAAAAGCTCCCGTTATCTATCAATATCCTTCTTGTCGTGTAATTCGCTACCAGCATTGTTACTACTAGTGCATCATCGTGGGGGTATACCACCCCTCTAGAGTCTTCCTCGTCAAAGGAAATTGGGGGTGAGGTCTGCATCCACGCTTGTTTAACAAGCCTTTCCACATTGTAACTTCTTCGTATCTTGGCCACCTTGCATAGGTTTTTCTTCCCAACGAAGTTGGACCACCTCCTGCATATCCCCCAGCTATGGTATGGATTTCCTCAAAGGCGGATTCCACCGATTTGCCACTTGTCTAGGCCATTGGTTTCTTGGTTCTTGTGACCTCCTCGACCTCTTATTTGATCCTTAACTCCTCGGGCTTTCACTTCGTCTAGACTTAGCTCTTGCCTCCTGTCGTTTAAACGCCACGGTGGAGATGTGTTCTCAGTCACGATGCATTCTAGTTCTCCGCTGCCTTTCAATTCCTCAATTTTTTGTTTGAACGTATGGCACTCCTCGGTTTGATAGCCATTCGCTTTGTGGTATGTACAATACCTTTGTGTCTGCCGTCCGTGGTCCTCATCAAACCTATTCTCCTTCATTTTGTCTTGGTCTTATACGCTAGAATAGTGTACGTGACCACTGCTATACCACCTCATGAGCATCTCCTACTTTTTCTCGTACTGATTCTTCCTTGGCCTTTGGCTGCTTTCTTGGGTTTTCCAAGGGCCTTCTCTCGATGCACTCTCCTCCTTTCGCCCTGGTCTGGTGGTGAGAGGGATCAACGTGTCTTCAACGTTCATGAAATAATGCGCCCGATCCATAAATTCTCGTAGAATGGATGTGGTTTTCCTTATTAGCTTGGTCATGAAAGGACCGCTTGGCTAGATTCCCTCAAGCAATGTTGCCAACATAATTTGTCGTCAGCTGTCATTCTCTCCTTATTGAACTATGCCAAGTACGCCTTCAGACTCTCATCCTCCCTCTGCTTCACCGTCAACAAGTATATTGATGGCCGTCTCCTCTGTCGACTGGCCATAAACTAGGTGATGAACTGTCTGTCGAGTTCTTCAAAATCCTCAATGGAGCTTGGCTACAATGCTCTGAACCATCCCCGAGCTGCTCCTTTTAATGTCAAAGGAAAGGCTCTGCATGCGATCTTTCCCTGGAATCCATGAAGAGTCATGTGGTCCTTAAAGGTTTCCAAGTGTTCCACCGAATCCTTGGAGCTGTCGTACATGTCTATCAACGGGACCTTGAACTTTGGTGTAAGTGGTACTGCCATAATCTCTGAGGTGTATGGTAAGTTGGTGCTGATTAACAGCTGATCAACTGAAGATGATGTCCCTATCTTCTTGATCATTTCCTCGTACTTATCCATCAAGTTGCGCAGGTCATGATGCAACTTCTTCGTGTCCTCGTTCTCTTGATGGGCCATACCTCCGCCCATGTTGTGTGCCTCCATCTCCACCCTGTCAGCCTCACTGGGTGTCGTGTCATCTCCCGAAGGTCTGTTCTTCACCTTGAGGACCTCATTCTCCTTTCCTAGTGAGTCGACCTCGGTGGTGAGCTTCCTAACTATTTCTTCCATTTCTGCAAGCATTCCTTCCATGTTTTACGAAGTCTCCTCCTAGTCTCTAGTTGTCTGAGATCGAGTGGTGGTGGACATGTGAAAAGCATGTTGATTGCAAGATATTAGTGATCCCACAGACGGTGCCAATTGTTGAGGACGTGTTTTACAGCTACTCACTCTCAACCTCTTGCAACCAAAGAGTAAAAGGACTTTGGGGGTAAATGGGACGCTCCGATGCTTAAGTCAATAATGATATGTGTAATCTCAGAGCCAAATTTGTTCCGGAGCTTTGTTAGCGTACATGACCTCTTTAAATAGAGATTTTGCCTTCGTTGGGTTAATTACCTCATCTGCTATTTAAAACTTGAATTCTCGTTCCTCAGAGTTGTCTATCCATTTTGAAGGGATAAGCATCTTAACAATGCTGGGATAATTGGCTAGCATTCTCTTTATTGATTCAACGTGAACCTTGCTGGGTCGGGGGGGTGTTTAGGCCTCAAGTGTCTTTCTGGACCGTGGAGGTCTAGACCTTGGGAGACACCCCACAAGCCTCTATCAGCTTAAAGCCCTTCCAAGATCCTTCTTGAAGAAGATTGATCTCAAAATATTGTGGGCCTAGGCATTCAACGCCCAACCATGTATCACATTAATGAATTGACAAACTATCTCCATAAATATATAGCATATTCTTACAAATTAACATAAAGGGTTTTTTTTACAATTAATAAATGAAGAATAACATGTTGATTAGATGAATGGGCGTGGTATAAGGCTTCCATATAGAAATTTTTCAATTAAAAAATAAATTTTTTTATGTGGGCTCTAGATATATCCACTTTTTTTATAATAAGAAGTGTACAGAACTTTTATAACCATATGAATAATTTTCCTAGTCCGTAGATATAGTAAGAGTTTTGATATACAAAAGCCGGTATATTAGCTTTAAAGTTGTATCCATTATAATTTTAAAAAAGTCAAAAACACTGGTTTTTTTATTTATTTACTTTTTTTAATTGTTAATATGAAAATTTTCCACATGAGTATTTTTTTTTTTTGTTTTTTTTGTTTTTGAGTATTGTGTTGAGTGTGTTAAAAAAAGATTTAAATAGATTTTCTCGTATATTAAAAATCTTGCAACACAAAAATCGGTGTACGCATGGCACGCCACCACACTTCATATTTCATTTCAAGAATTGTTATAAAAATAAAGTAAATCTATAAATTGATATGATTTTATATAATTCGTTAAATATATTTATAATAAAAGTAACTTTACAATCTGATGTATTATCAAGTCACATTAACTTATGAATTTATTTTTATGTAATTACTTTAAAAAATAAATTAGTTTCCGAAAACACAAAATACCCTTCACCAGTAAAACTTAAAAAATACCCGTTATCAAAAAAACAAAATTAAAATTAAAAGTTACCCATATCATATGGGCCATATGTTTAGGGTGAGCAGTAGAAAAATACGCAGATCTCGCGAATCTTGAATGGAACAAGTCCGTGGGTGACTAACGGCGTCGTATCTTCCTCGGGAACATACCAACGTTTTTCTTAAAACAAAACAATTTTGAGTTTTGACATCACTATGAAGCAGCACATGGTTGCGTGTGGTCTCTCTTTCTTCTTCGCTCAAAATACAGGGTTTCAATCACAAGGAAAATCGGTTTTTGTCGCCGAATCGGCTCTGCCCCACTCGGTGATTAAAAAAGGTGCTTTCAAAGTTTTGTATTTCCAAGTGGGTATGTTGTTGATTTCTCATCCGTTTTCTCTCACATCTCTTTCTCTGTCACATCTTAATATTATTATCGTCACTCTTTTAAGTTTATTGGAATTCTGTTTTGGTTGCTAAGAAAGCATGCGGAGGCATAAGAAAGGAAACTCAAAAAACAGAAAAATCGCTATTTTATATTATGTACCCCAATTTATTGCAACCAAACGAAGGCTCCATTCATTGTTTTCTACTTTTGATTTATGAAAGATGGCAAGTTGGATATGTTCCTTTCTTTTCGTTTTCTTTGATTTTCAGATATTTCTCCAGTTTTGTAGAGGCTAATGCTACTGTTCTGAATGGATTTCCTATGGTGATAAAGTATTCTGGGAAAATGACGTGCGGGAAGATACACTCGTGGACATTTAGTGGGCTAGTGGGTGCATTTCTTGATCTCGGCATAGCCTATCTCTTACTGTGTGCATCAACTCTTGCTTATTTGGCCTCGAAGTTTCTGGGTTTGTTCGGATTGTGCCTGCCTCGTCCTTGCAAGGGACTATTTTGGAACCCCTGTGGTGATCTCTGCTTGCAAAGAGCATTAGTGGATTGCCCGCCGGTGAAAATTTCTTCGGTTCAGTTGTCAGTGAAGAGCAAGTTTCCTTTTGATCAGACATGGGCTGACGACCCAAATTCCCAATTTAATAGAGAGTGGGTGGATAAAAGAAATCATGACACCAGGCATGTTGAGATGGACGGTGAAGCATCATGTAGCTCGTTATTGCAGAGGGCACAAGATAGCGTAGGGACAGAATTGGAGGCAAGTAATGAAGCTGGTTTTGAGTTTGGAACGGTGAACTTGGAAGCCATTAAAGGAGGAAGGTTTGATTTTAAACGAAAGGGTGCTGCAGGTCAGAGGAAGAGGCTTGGTCTTCGGAGGCGTCTCAGAGGGAGGGCCGTTGATAATGGGAACTCTTGGGCAGGTTCATCGTATGATCATTCTTCTTTGGATGCAAAAGAGAGTTCTCAGACTCCTTCCAGTGCTTGCAAAATAGGAACACACATTACCGAAGAAGGCAGCTCAGTACCTATGAATTCTGGAGGTGGTAGTCTTTCTTGAGATTGTTACTTTCGCTATGAATCTCACTTTTCAGTCTATATTTTTTTCTATTGCGCTTAAATTGTTTTATTTCTAATTTGAACCTCTTTCATTCTCATTATTTTGTTGTAGTTTTAGATTATGTTTGGGGCAGGGATGAGATTTCTCATCTCTATCTCATCTCATATCATCATTACATCTTTTTCAAATTTCCATATAAAATATACTAAACAATTCAACTTTTTCAAATTTTAATTTAACTTTTTCAAATCCCAAAACAATCATAATATTAAAAAATAATATTTTAAACTTTCATCTTAACACTATTCATAAAATTTTCAAAAATTTTCATCTTATCTCAACATCCAAACATAATCTTAATCTTCTCTTTAAGTCAAAAGTATGAGATTCTAGATAATCACCATTGCTTTCATACAAAAAAATGAGATTCTAGATCTTATGATTTTGCAATGTGTGTTTGACCATATGAACTGCCTTTAAGATCTCTTCCTGTAACTTTTTAAAACCTTCAATGTAACTAGTGCTTAATTGAATATATATATATATATATATCTTTATCTATATATATATATAGATATATATCTTTATTACTTATCAAAAAATATATATATCTTTATCAGTAAAAAAAAAAATTGTTGATGAAATTGATAGGCATAGCCCAACTACACAGGACATATATAAAGAGTAGCACCTATGCATGAGTGATAGTGATACAAGGAAAAAATATATACTTAGTTTACTCAATTGAAGAAAAGTAGGTCTCCATTATTCTCCATTATACAATTGAGCCTAGTTAATGAACTATACGTACCACATGAATACTTTGGGCATGATTTTTTATCAGTGCAAATTCACATACTTTTTATTCTACACAATGCATGCTGATGCTGCTTCTGATGTGGATGGTTATTTGATTTTAGATGGCTGGGAAGCGCCGGTGCCTGTGGACATTTGTTTGCAGGGAGGATTTTCACAGGGTCCTGATATGAATGAATCTGTTTATGAAGTTAAATCTGTGGAGGCATCACCTGGTGAAGAGTTCAGGTGCAACACACAAAAGGAGCTACGCTTTGACAGTAATGATAAAAATACAATCAGAATCTTGGAACAATCACTTGAAGAAGAGCATGCTGTTCGTGCTGCCCTGTATCTTGAACTTGAGAAAGAGAGATGTGCTGCTGCTACTGCAGCAGATGAGGCCATGGCTATGATATTGCGTCTACAAGAGGAGAAGGCATTGATTGAAATGGAAGCTAAACAATTCCAGAGGATGATAGAAGAAAAATATGCTTATGATGCTGAGGAAATGAACATTCTTAAGGAGATCTTACTGAGGAGAGAGAGGGAAAAACACTTCTTAGAGAAGGAAGTTGAAGCCTACAGGCAAATGATGTTTGGAAATGATCAATTGGATGCTGATATGGAGGCCACAGAGACACATGGGATTTCTTCTTTGTCGCTTTCAAGTGAAGATCCAATGCCAATGCTGCAGCAGATTACCAAATGCATACATGATAAAGAAAATTTGAAAACCACAAGTAGTTCTGGGGAGTCTGAGGTCTCTCTCGATTTGCAGAATCATACCATTGCTTTTGGGAAAGAACTGCCATATCCAGCATTGGATGAAGATGCTGACTTCTCAAAACAAGGAGACATCCTCAGGCAACCAATTATTGACAAACGTCCAAGTTTTTTAAGTTGTGAGGCCTTTCATGAAAAGGGAATGGCATCCATGGATGAGGATCCACTTACTCAACAAAGAGAATTGCATAAATCAGAGGCACACTCACAACTAACTCAATCAAGTACTCCTCAGGGATTTGATTTGCATGTGAGATGCATTAACCCAGTTGGGGAAGGACAGGAACAAAGTGATAATGTGAGTCTAGCCCAAAGTGTGGCAACAAAGACAATCGAATCGTGTGATGAAGATAAGACCGTTAGTGCATATAATGGCAATTGTGTGGAAATGGATGGAACAGATACAAATCAGGAAGTCAAAGTTTCGCAAAGCTCAGTTTGTGAGACAGAGCCTCGTGTTTATGATGTTCATGTGATTGGTGATGAGTCTAGTATGTTTAATGAAGCTAGTGAAAAGAAGAGTGGTCAGTTCTCAAGAAATGCTTCCTTAAACCGGCATACGAAACATGGTAGTCCAATCCTTAGCAGCTCAGAGACTGACATAGAAATCAACAGAATCAGGTCAGATACAACTAGTGGACTGCCTCCAAAGGTTCCCTCCCGCAGCAAATCCTTGGTTTCTCGTATGCGGAGAAACTCAATGTCGGCGTTTGATTTTCAGAGACATTCAATGTCTTCTTTTGATAATGAAAGGTTAAAAATTGATAACGAAGTAGAGTGGCTTCAAGAAAGACTAAGGGTCGTACAAAAAGGAAGAGGGAAGCTCAACTTCTCTTTGGGGAACAAGGAAAGGGAAAAAATCCAGTTGCAACTTCTGGAGGATATAACGAGTCAACTTCGAGAGATTCGGCAGTTAACAGAACCTGGAAAAGCAGTGCGTCAGGCCTCTTTGCCCCCTCCATCCTCTAAGGTATGGTATAATAGGAAAGGTATATATATATATAATTGTTTTTTCCTCTTATTACTTATAAAAAAAAAAAAAAAAAGGTATGGTATAAGAAAGTGCTAATACTTGAAGTAGCAATAATTGTGTATTGCCGGGATGTCAAATTCTTCTATCAGTGGATTTATTTTCAAATAGTTTTTTGAATTGCTAATATACAGTGACTAGATGCAACACATAGCTGTAGCCCATCCACGATATTGCATCATCATGTCTCGTTAGAGATTCAGCTTAGCCAGCTGGTGTTACTCTGCTGAGGGTTTAGGTAGCTGACAGGTGTACTAGGATTATTGACTCTAGTATTAATATGTAGCTCTTTTACTAAGATTTCTTCTAATTTGAAATTTTTTAGGGGAAAATACACGTATCGTCCTCAAACTACCACATCATTTGCATCACTCAAACTATCAATTTTGGCAATCTCCCCTAGAAACTACTAAAAAATTGCAATGTACCCCATTTTCCCTTTAAATAATCAGAGCATCACGCCCAAAAATTTCCAAAAAGACAATAAAACCTTTTATATTAAACGTTGAAAAAAGATATTTAAAAAAGTTGCCTGTTGCTGTGGGCCTATGTGGGTGGCGAGTCGCGGTGTTGCCATGGCTTTTTTTCCTTTTTTAAGGGGTGATTGCAAAGCGGGTAGTAGTTTGAAGGTACGCAAATTTACCATGGTTTCGATTTTATGCATAAATGGGTTTACAGCCACAATAACAAAATGGAATATCTTTCTGTGGAATTTGATCTTCAAGAGGATCTGGCTCAGCATTGTCTAAAACTTCATAGTCAAATATTTCCTTGAATATTCTCTAAAATAACTCCTTGATATGAGGTTTTAGAATAGCTTAGCTCCTTTTTTCATCAATTCTCTCCTTTTTTTATTCCCTTGAAAACTTTTGAGATCTGCATGAAGCTTTAATGCTTGCTGATACCCAAAGCTCATCTGCATTCAGGTTATGTCAAAGAAAAGGTGCTGGCGCAGTACATCTTTAGGAGTACGTTGAAGGGCTTGTATAAGGTTTGTCACACGATCTGGTTTTGCTGCTTTGTGGAAACTCTAAAGGGACCTTCAGTTAACTGACACTGCCCTTCCCCCCGCCCCGGGCTCCATTTACATATGCTTTTCAGGTCTGTAGTAGTGGCATCTTGCCCACTCTATTAGCTTCCACTTCTAAAACAAATAAATAGTCACACGAATAACAAGCAACTATTTTGTTGACTTCGGTTAAGGTTGTTTCTTTGGTGCCTTCTCTTTGTGAGGGAGTACTCGTAACATACTCCCCGTGTACCATAATAATGCCTATGCTCTTTTAGATTACCAAAAAATAAATGTCTTATAAAAAATTGTGCTTCAGACACGAGCTAAAATAAACAATTTTAACTATATTTTCCACATTATGTGAGCACAAGTGTTTCTGATCAGTTTTCCTATAAGCAGAAGTGTTTTTGAAACTTTAGAAGGTTTGACTCTAGAAATTAGAGTCCAATGTGATGTGATAAGATGAGATGAAATAACTTGAAACTTCAGTGGAGTTTTCTATAACTACCACCAAAGCAAGTGTGTTTGTGTGTGTTGTGTTATTTGAAACACACATTTCACTTGACATGTAAAATCTGCATCTATCTAAACAGTGACGTTGGTTTCTCTTCATGGAAAGCCTCACGATCAAGCCGTCAAGAATATAAGTTGTTTGCTTCGATTCTTGTGCTCGTATGTTTTGAAAATGGAAAAAGCTACGCCCCACCGCTTTCCCTTCCTGCTTGACCATCCCGCCTGATTTGGCATCCCATGTGGCATGACTTAATAGATTAAAAAATTGGGTCTTCTTCAGGCAAAAAATTAGACTCCGTCGTCTTCAAGCTACGCCCTTTCTCCCGAAAAATAGAGCCCT